>CAKAKR010060145.1:0-23694 GCA_916700685.1 Adelosebastes latens
GAGGGAGACTGAGGAGACAGAGAGGGAGACTGAAGAAACAGAGAAGAGGATGAAGAGACAGAGAGGGGATGAAGAGACAGAGAGGGAGATGAAGAGACAGAGAAGAGGATGAAGAGACAGAGAGGAGGATGAAGAGACAGAGAGGGGATGAAGAGACAGAGAGGGAGATGAAGAGAGAGAGATGGGGATGAAGAGACAGAGAGGGACTGAAGAGACAGAGAGGGAGATGAAGAGAGAGAGAGATGGGGACGAAGAGACAGAGAGGAGGATGAAGAGACAGAGAGGGAGATGAAGAGACAGAGAGGGAGATGAAGAGACAGAGAGGAGGATGAAGAGACAGAGAGGGAGATGAAGAGACAGAGCGGGAGATGAAGAGACAGAGAGGGGGATGAAGAAACAGAGAAGAGGATGAAGAGACAGAGAGGGAGATAAAGACAGAGAGGGGATGAAGAGACAGAGAGGGAGAGAGAGAGAGAGAGAGCGAGAGAGAGAGAGAGAGGGTGGGGGGGAATTCAACCTGTTTTTATCACATTTATTCACCTGCTTTCTAGAACTAAAAATAAAGAACATGTGTGGAGCTTCTGTAGATTAATGGATTTTGACGATTAATGGTTATCGATGTTTTAGCTATTAAAGAGAAAGGATGTCTGGTTCAACTGGAGGGGGAAATTTTTGGATCAGCTGCTGTTAGCAGGATCAACGAGTGTGTGTTTCTCTGTGTGTGTCTGCCAGGCCATGTGTACAGAAGAGTCCTTCAGGATCAATCAATTCTCAGTAATTTCCCCTACAGCTCATAAAAGCCAGGTCTGTCTGGAAGGAGCATGAGGTTGCCACATCAAACCAGCTAATTAATTTTCATGGCTGATTCAGGAACATCTGGCTTTGGAGATAAATTCTAACGAGAAAATGTAAACATGACAGTGTCCTGGTGGTATAATATTTCACATTTCTTGGGAGGAAACCTTTATAACAGAGACCTAATTAGCTGTTTTGATCAGACACATTGTCCACCATCTTGTTACACATGTATATGAAACTGTTATAATATTGACAGACAGTATGAATCCTGTTTTTCCTCTGCTCTGTCCTCGTGTTATCTGCACCTTATCTCTGCCTCAGTGTACTGTATTAACCACACACGTGGACCGCCTCACTGCAGGCGAACTAAATGACCTCATGCTGCAGTCTGTGTGAGGAGGAAGCCCAAATTAGGCTCTCAATTTGGTAGTTCTTCCATCTGCTTGTGCAGGAAATAGATAGATTAAATCTGAGATGAGATTGGTTTTAATGAAATGAAAGATTAGATTTGGGAGTTTTGTCCAAGTTTTTTTTTTTTTTAAATCTCTTTTAATGATTAAATCCATTTTTGACATTGTGCCATGTCTGCGTGCCTGTGAAGGATCAGTGTGCAGATTGCTTTAACATTCTCATTATCCTCTTTGCTATTTGTGAAACATGTTGGCAGGTTAAAAGCCCAATATGTGATTGCAGCATGGCATTTGCTGTCGAAAAACGTTGTCCAGCTACTGATTTTATTTACATAGTGATTCATTCGATTCAATTCTTGTTATTTAGTGTCTGACACTTGATTCAAATGTAACACTATGTGACTGCTGTTTGTTTACTTTGCGAAATACAGATTTTTGATTTAAGAAGTTACGTTAAAAATTACAATCGATCAGTCAACCCCCTTTGAAAAGAAGTGTGTAGAATTTAGAGAAGACAGAGAGGAGTTTGGTGAAAACTGCATTTTCGTTTCCACTGTCGTACACTATGCATTTGTTTGATGATTATGATGACACAAGCAGTCGTGAATTCAGACAGCTCTATCCTCTGAGAAATCATTGCAGTTTGATTTTTATCTTTGCAATTATAGATAGCGAAGGCCTGACAAATAATTGCCTTGATTTTTTTCTCTCGCTGTGTTGTTGCACAGAAAATCAACCTTGAGATGAACAGAGGGAGATGAGTGTTCCTAAAAATGGCTTTTCTGATATCAAGCAAGCAGCAGGGTTCCCTTTCCCCTCACGTGCACTTGAATTGATTAGTACTCCAGCTGAGGGCATATTCAACATGTCTGCCCCCTGCGAGGCTGCTGTACCCTGTTGATCGCTGGCTCATACATGTGCTTCCTCTGCTCCCTCTCTCCTCAGGAAGCTCCTGTGGGGCACTGAGGCTTTGATTGACTGGCGGCCGAGTCCGCGGGACGCCTCTATTATTATCATCTCTACCTCGGCAGAGGGGTGGGGGGCTATGTCCAGGGGGTCTGGCCGACAGCCCCTGCTTTGTGTCCCCGATAGTCAATTAGAGGTAGCGCACTGCCGGAGACGAGTGGGATGCAGGGTTAATTGCAGAGGACCAAACAGCTGGCTCTATCAGGGCCCATTGTGTTTGCAGCAGTTGTCACGGCAATTGAGGCCTGGCTGTAATCGCTGACTAATCAGCCCTGTGCCAGATGACACCTCCATTAGCACAAGGCAGGTATTGTTCAGGACGCGAAGCTGCCTCTGGCTTCCCCCCGCCTGCCTGCTCGTCCTCTTATAGCGGGCTAACGGAGGTGGGGAGAGGATGTCATAGACCCTGATCCTATCTGCTAAGAGCTAGACAATAGCCACAGGTCAAGGGTTCCTCCGTGGAACAATGCTGTTGAATCTGCCCTTTCTAGGCTGCAACGCATTTGACAGGTCAGATGTTTTTTCCAAGCTGAGGGATTTAGGACTGTTTTAGCCATGAATTATTCATTTGAATAACTTCATTACAATGAGGATGAGGGCATAATGTCCATTAGTGGTGGAATGTGGTACAGGAGTTGTGGATAAGGTCGGTAGTAACGAGTTACATTTACTCCATTACATGTAGTCAAGTAACTTTTTTGAGTAAATTGTACGTGTCAGAGTAGTTTCAATGCAGCATACTTTTTACTCTTACTTGAATAGATTTTTAAAGAAAAATCATCACTTTTACTCCGTTACATTTGGATGCATTCATCACGCTACTTTTATTTAGTTATTATTTTACGCATTCATGATCCGTTATGAGGCAGGGTGGTCTGCTGGTCCCTGGTCTGCTGGTCCCAGGTCTGCTGGCGCTCTGTTGTCCTACCACAGCCACGCCTCCACATGACTGTTCAAAGCAGAACGGCTGAAGCTACAGCAGGAGTAACGTTAACGTTATGGCTTTCAAATAGCGCTAGCAGCTAACGGCGGGCTCCAGTTGTGAACGCTGGTCTGAAGTCAGTACATCAGAGAACCGTGCTGACACTGGCCAGGCAGAGTAAGTGTGTCTGTTGTGTTAATGCTAATTAGATTAATAATATATACTCAGAATATCAGTCATATCCACATCAAATAAAAGACAGTAATGTGCTGGTGTTTATTATTATTATTTTATTTCTCAAGTTACTCTCTACTCAAGTAATTTATCCGATAAATTCTCCCCCCCCTAGAAAAAAATACTGCAGAAAAAAGAGTCCCAGCATGCATAGCTGCATGTAGGTTAAAAGGAGACATGATCAGTACAGCAGCTAATGTCCCCTCTTGGCTCGGACACATTTAATAAGGACTGTCCCTCTCTGGGGGAAATGGCTCCCAGTGAACGTGGCTGATGTTGGACCAAAGCTGACCCCATGTTTTCTTTCATCTCTGCTCCTGTTGTTTGACCTAACCTCATCACAGACGGCTCTGTTTGTTTAGCCAAAGTTAATGTGTACTATGCACCCGTTGTTCTGCGGAAACTTAATTGCAGTTCAACCAAACTCCCTTCATTTAAACAAGCACTTTTTTCCCCACTGCTCACCAGTGTACATGGTCAGAGGGGATCAAAACATGCGGTAAGTGGGGATACGGGCTTGCAGGAGTGAGTGAGGAAGCGGCGAGGGCTTTTTGATGTGTGGGAGCATTTTCTCCACTAATAAGGAGAAACTTCTCCAACCTGCTCATAATCTTAGAACACTTGGAACACTAATAAATGGGAGCAAGGGCATTTCAGGCAGTTCTCTCAGACTTTTCCCTCTGCTTATTCATTTAAACCTCTAATTAAAATGCAAAGCATTCTCATGGTCCTCTGGATTTGGTGCTGCACTCTCGCACAGCCTCTGACTCCCTATCTCCTCTCCCCACCCCCACCCCCACCACCACCATCACCCTCCTCTTTCCACCTCACCTAACTCCCTGCTCTCATATTCTCTCTGTCTGCCTTTGCTTCTTGTGATCAACACAATTTGACCTCTCACTTGGAAGAAGTGCACAGAATTTAATGGATTTTTTACAGTCTAATCTAACCAGTTCCCTCTTTATTGCTGTTTTGTACCCAGTGGACCTCATCTTTACCAGCCCCTCCACCACCTCCTCCACCCTCACACCAAGAAAATTAGTTCATCAGAATTCAAAATGTACTGCTGGCTAATTAAAGGAGTGTTAATTGAGTGTTCAGAATTGGGTACCCCTTTCACCAAACGCACACAGACACACACACGTGCGTGCATACACACAAGCACACATGCAATCACAGTAACAGCGCTGGGTACACCAAGGACGTTGCGCTTGGGGAGTTTCATGCCAATCAAAAATGGAGAGAAAGGAGAGTGCCCATCCTCCAAGTGAAATGGGATTTCTAGATCATATCATGGCCTACTGCATCTCAGTCCGGCTCTGTGCAGCCATGTTATCCTATCCCAGCCTTGCTATCTCCGTCTGACCGCTGGAGAGTGTAACGCTGCACAGATAGCCTCTCTCACTACGTGCATCGTGCTAATGAGGGGTGGCATTTAGAGATGTGCTGCTCTGACACATGGGCATTGTGTGCCAGGCACTGGGTGATTAAGGACGAAGGTCAGCCCATTAATTGCCTCCCTGCCATCTCCGCTCCCCGGCGCGTGATCTCTCAGAACTAATGCATGTGTTTGCCTGAGCTTTTATCTCATCTCCGATGCAGTTCAATCATATGCTTGGTTTGTTTACATTCCTTTCATGTGAAACTTTTTTTTCTCTTGCTTATTGTTAAAGCAGCGCTCTCCCAGGTTTCCCTGTTCATTTACTATAAGCTGTTTCATGTGCTTGTGAGTGCACATAGCCTCCTGCTCACAGGAAGGGAAAAACCATATTCTTCCATCCCCAGGGAAATAATTAATCCTTACAAGGCTGTCGCATGTCGAAATGAAGCGAGTGTGAAGCATTTAGCCCAGGAGGCATTGCAGGCTGTCGCCCGCACAGGCACCTGTTGTTGTCCCTGCCCTACATTTCATGAGAGAGAGCTGAGCAGAGGATAACAACATGCTCCACTGATGGCAAATGAGACACACAACTGCAGATGCATGTTTGTGTGTGCATGTTTTTGCCTTTTTCTTTCTGTTTTCATGCATTGTGTTTGCATGCACGGCCACGCTGGAGAGTGTGCACAGGTGCAGGAAACCCCCTACCTTATGAGGAGGTTGAGGGCTCACACAAAGGAGGCAATGCTGGCTGCCTCAGAGGGTGTTTATCAGCCAGCACCATCTGTATGCTGCTGCTCATAGCTATGATCTACTGCAGCCTAAACCAATAAGTCACAAAGTGGCAGCCTAAAAAGAGACTCTCTCCTTTAACCTCCATGTCCTCACTTATAGACTTACTGCTCTGGAGGAGAGAGATGTGGAGACCCTGCACATCAAACACACACAGGCTGTATAACAGTGTATGTATGAGAGTGAAATTACACCCCGGTTTGTGGCCATACTTACTCTAATCAACTTTGCTATAAAATTTATACCATGGAACTTTTTATTGAGGAAGCTGGAATCAGAAGCATCCAGATGCTCATTTGCCTCCTCCTCCTCTTCTTCCTTTATGCCTGTGGGTTCTAATAACCGGAAGCCTTTGTGGAGCTGAGATGGGTTTTGTAGGCCTGAAAGGCCTCTAATCCCTGTGGCCTGTGAAGTGTGAAACCCTTTGATGCCAGGTTGGTGTGCCAAAGGCTCTGCCTATTGACAAACAAGGGCCAAGCTGGGAAAAGACGGAGCGAGAGGGCTTTCTCGTCTCTCTCAGAAGAAATGCAGGCTCAGGCATGGAAAATATGGACTCAGTCAGTGAGAAGGAATAGAATTAGCCACCCTTTAATGAATTTCCTGGCTGTTTTTATAGTTTTTTTCCTCATGTGGCAGTAATTAGGTGGAATGATGGGCATATTGCAGCTGGGGGCTTGTAGGGACGGCAGGGCACAGGCCCTTGATATGCCTGAAAGCCAAGTATCTTTCCTCATTTAGACCATGTGATGATCAAAGATGGGTTTTTTTTGCCCTCATGTAAAGAAGATCAGAAAAAATGCTGCCGTTCCATTTGCATGTGGACCAGCAATGTGCTTTGAAATGAGCATGTTTTTATCTTCTGAGCAAATTAAATAAGTCTTCTGTCAGTTTTCCACTGCAAGTCAGAACATCAAAGCAAATGGCACCGCCGTCACAAGGGAAGCAGAGCGTTGCCTCAGTAAGGTTGGTTAGATGTTGGATAGGCTCGACTGGCACACTCAGCCTTGCCCATTAGGATGGCACCAGGTTCCCCCACTCTGATTAAAACTAAGTCATTAAATTTTATTTTGTTTTTTACAAATTTTAATTCTAATTTGAGTGTTTCTGATTTAGAAAGGATGCTCTCTGCAGTCTGACTGGAATAGGTCTTGTTCTTAATTTGGCTTGGGATATTCACAGTCTCTCTCCTCTGCTGTTAAATTCCCAATTTATTTCTTTTATGATATGGATCTTGTAGATTTAATCATTTTCACAGTTGGGGACCCATAGGGTTGTTGAAATGAACTCCCCATGCTGTCTGTAATGGGAGCAAAGAAATGAGAATTGTGACTACTTGGCTGTGGAGTCTCTTTAAAATGATTTTGCAATCGGAGAGGAAATGGAGTGAGTCCTAGTCACAGCCTGCACCCTGCAGACTCCTTAGGTCGCCAGGACATTTGCTGACGGCACAGTTATGGCAGTTAATTTTTGTGCGTTTTGTTAGCTTTTGCATAAAAATGTCATTTTTGAAGGGGTTGCAAGTCATTTGTGGCAGCTGATATATTGCTTGTAAATTGAGTTCTTTTCCCAACCCCCCACCCTTTTTGTTACACTGAGCTAAGTAGCCATGAAATTGCCTGAATAATGTCGTTTAAATCCAATCTCACTGCGGCCTCTCACCTCCATGCCCAGCCCCCAAACAATGACACATGGTGGGGTTTTTAGAAATAGCCATTTTCCTGTTTGCCACCTCGATTCACAATGGCCAAGCCTTGGCTCATTGAGCGAGGGCCATTGCTAGTCTCACGTGCCGCGTTCACTGCTGAATTGAATTTTGGGTTTGGATTGGTTTCATATGGCAACCAGTTCACAGCATTTACATGTGCATTCATAGCAACATCTTTGTACCTGCCTTTTGTCAGTTCTGTCATGCATTATTCTGTAATGTAAAATAAATTAATGTAATAACAATCGATATTACATGAACACAAAAGCCATCTTTTTGCTACTCTGTGTTCTAGAGATGTAACAATACATTAATCTGGATCCATTCATTGATCAACGATTCAATATCATCGATGCAAAGTAAAAATATTGATACATATCATCATCTTTAATATAGGCCTTTATTTTGAAACTCACACTTTATATTTATTATTCTTTTTATTTAAAAAGAATAGATTTAAATGTCTGGAAGAGCTCAGTAATACAATTGTCAAATCATATTATAGTTGCTTTTTGTGAGTTGATATAAATGTAACTGATTGTTTAAATGGACATATGATATTGTCTCATATCCATCGCAGGCCCCTGAATTGAATCAAAATCGTACTCTGGCAGACTTTGTGATATCAGCAAATATCGTATCCAGGGTCGGCTTAAGGCATAGGCCATATAGGCGGTTGCCTTGGGCGCCACCTTCTGGGGGGCGCTGGTCGCGCTCTAAAAACATAAAAAAAAATATATAATTTATATTATAATAAATACAGTTATTTATGAAAATACATGTTTTAATTTTTGTGTTAAAACCATTGTGATGTCTGATGTGTGTTGCGGTTTACGAGGCTATCGTTAGGGCTCTGGGGATTGAACCCTAACCCTGGAGTGGCGCCGCCGCCTATGGCGCCTATGGGGGGCTCCAAATCTGAATTTTGCCTTGGGCACCAAAGGGCTAGAGCCGGCCCTGATCGTATCGTTGTCCAAAGAATCAATATAATATTGTATCGCAATGAAACTTACACGCCTAGATCATCTTTGAAATATGTCATAGTCACACAAGTGCAAACCATTTGCATGTCTTATGTTGGCACTTCTGATTTATTTAATCTCAACAATGATGTGTTTCCGCCTTTTTAAATTCTTTTTAAAACAGTGTGTGCTCATCTTCAAACCAATCTTCAGTTTTATCCTTGACCAAGTTTGCAAATAGCAGCACTGTAGCAATCTTGACTTGGCTCCGGTCTGATGTAGTTCACCTTAACCAGGCTAGTAATTCCCCGTAGATGTTTAATTGGTTTTTTTGTGAGGGCCTCTCCACGTACTCCTGGATTGAATAAATGTGGAAATTCTGTGGCCAAGGGTAAGACCCAGTAAGTGATACCACTTATAAATCTCCAATGTGCCACTGCAATTAAACAAGCTTTTATCCCCTCCCCTTCGTCCCTGCTTGCCTGGTATCCAAGGCTAACCCAATTCAATGCTAAAGAGAGTCCGAATTAATTTCACAATGCACTGATTTAACAGCGCCTAAGGTACTGGGCTTTGACAGAATGAGTTTTTAAAAAGATCCATTTGCCTAGGGATGAACTTCCACAGGAGGGTGTGAAAATGAGATGGAGAGAATGGAGGAGGGGAGTGATGGAGCATAAATGAATGTCAGTCCTGATTTACTATTTGCAAACTGTTGTTCTGCAGTTCCCATGTTTGAATCTGGTTTTATTCACCTGCTCTTGTAGAACATTTTTCAGTCTGCTTTAGATGTAGTCACTGTAATGAAGCCAGCTTTTACTGTTGCAGCAGAGTAGTGGTTATTACAATTGATTGATTGATCTGACTTTGTGGCTGCCATTGCTGTTGGCTCCTTCGATATTTCTGGTAATTAAACTCCTGGTGTGCTGTTCTGTTCTGCAACACATGCACCCATCTAGTTTTTTTTTTTAATCTCGATCGTTCATTTCACTCATACTTTTCTCTCCGTTTGTCTCGCAGGTGAGCTGGTGGTGCCGACACATTCTCCACGCTACCCCACTGCGGCAGAACTTGATGCCTTCGCTCAGAAGACGGCCAACAATCCTCTGTCCATCAAGATCTTCCCCACCAACATCAGGGTTCCCCAGCACAAGCACCTTAATCGGACTGTGAATGGATATGACACCACAGGGAATCGCTATACTCCCTACCCAAATATCCACACAGGGGGCTACCATGGCCTGCTCGCCATCAAGGCCTCTTCATCGTCGTCATTGTCAGCAGGCACCTTTGTCCCTTCAAAAGGTGTTCTCAAGAACTCCGAAGGCAGACGGACTAAGCTCTCTCCAGCCCACATAGCTGTTGCCCCATACCCACCTCCTTGTAGTAGCACTTTAGCCAGTGGCCACGGCCAAATGGTATACCACACTGGGCCCTCAAAGCCTCCAGAAGGCCCCGTGCTGTCGGTTCCTCCGAATGTCACTGTAGCTGGCTCAGTTATTCCTGTAACAGGGGGCCGAGGCCTGGCCCTGCCCGCACAGTCCAACCTCCCCTCCATCCAGAGCATCATCTACCAGATCAACCAGCATTGCCAGGCCCAGGCTCTGCAGCAGGTGTGCCAAGGGGCGGCCACTGCACCATCAAATTCCAGCCCCTCCAAGCAGGGCACAACTGTCATGGGCGTCTCTTCTAGCTCCTCAGGTGGAGGCTATGTGGTGGGAATGGGTCCCCAGGCTAACATGGTGTACACAGGGCCTGGGCTGCCAGCTCAAAATGCAGAGGCGATGAAGAACGGTGCGTACGCAGACGGTATGGACTACATCCTTTGGCAGAAGCAGCAGCAGCAACAACAACAGCAGCAGCAGCATCATCATCATCATCAACAGGCTGTGCTCCGCATGTACAGCGGAGGCAGCGGAGGAGGGGGCGCCATCAGCAAGTCCCCCGAAACTTGTGGTCCAGGGGGAGGGCTTATGGCGGCACAAGTGTCCTCCTCCTCCTCCAGACCTTACCACCTGACAGCGAGTGCCAGCGGAGGAGGCGGGATGGACAAAGTCAGCTCTTCCCCTTTGAACTGTGTGGGTATGCACGGAAATTTCTCAGTGGGTCAATACTTTGCCCCGCCTTGGAACAGTGTGCTGGTGACACCTGACAGTGACTGCTACAACCCCCAGGAGCTTATGGCCACCTCCACAGGAGGGCCGGTGACAGGGCACAGAGAGATGGGCTACCCCCACCACCATCACCACTACCACCATCATCACCACCCTGCTATAGACAGCGGGGGAGGGTTGTGCTGCAGCCTGCCCAGCAAGAGCATGTGCAACACATCGGTGCTGAGCAGCAGCCTGCAGTCTCTGGAGTACCTGATCAACGACATCCACCCACCCTGCATCAAGGAGCAGATGCTCGGCAAAGGCTACGAGACTGTGTCTGTGCCACGTCTGTTAGACCACCAGCATGCACACATCCGCCTCCCTGTTTACAGATAGAGGGGGAAGAAGAGGAGGAAGAGAATCAAGAGTTGTGAATTTGTGAAGAAAATCAAAGTTAAAAAACAGAGATGTTTTTTTTTCTGGGTACAGATTGTTGAGAGTGGCACTGCTTTAACTAGTGTGGGAGCTTAGAGAAGAACAGTTGTTGTGCTGTGTGAAGTAGGTTTGGTGGTTTCAAGGCAGGCTGTGGGAATCCCAAATATGAACGGTGGTAGTGAGATCGCCAGTGGGAGAGAAAAAGGGATTTCAAGATTCTCCAGATGTTCCATTGTGTGGTTTGCCAATAGGAATTTTGGATTGATTTATTTTTTCTTCAGTTTTTTTTGTTTTGTTGTTGTTTTTCTTGCCTGAACTTTTTGATGAGAATCATAGCTTGACATGAAGTGCATACGGCACTTCTATCCCCCTTCCAAATACTAAGGATGAAGCTACTGTGTAGGTTGTCACTGAAAGGGTCTTAAAAGGGCCGAATCTTAGGGCTGCTTTCAAAATCCAAAACTCTGTAACACATAAACACACTTAGACAAACAGATACACAATGTACTGATACGTGAGGAGACTAAAATTATACTCGGGTGTGTAAGGATCATAAGGTTGAATTAAAAGGATAGTACAATATTAGTTATTATTGCTGTTATAATTGATACATAAATTGCACTGCTTGAATCTTGTTAACTTTGAAGTTTGGAATTGGGTAGTTTGGATATGATATATTTAAGAAACTTGAAAAACTTGAACCTATTTTTTGTTTTATATATTTGTAGGTATATTATATGCATTGGCTGCTATGGGGAAAAGTGTCTCAAATGCTTTTTTTTATTTTATTTTATTTTCCATTTTTTGTTTTTATGATTTAATAATTCCTCCTCAAGCTGATGTGCAGTTTATTATGTCCTGGTGTGAGGCATAGTCGCTGCTTTGGTTCTGTAAGAACCTGGTCGGAGAGCTCTTTTTCCTAACCAACACTGGAATCTACAATAAATCTTGAAATACTTATTTAAAAAAGAAAATGTCGCAAAAAAAACCCATGAAAAAGAAATGTTACAATGAAGAATGTGATTGGGAGGTTATTTACATGACCTTACGTGTATGTTTATGCGTGTATGTGGCTGAGTGCATGCGCGTGTGTGCATTTTAGTTTGTGTTCTTCAAAATCCTCAGACTTTTTTTCTTTTTTTTTCAATTGTGTCATTATAAGATTTCTACCACCAAGACTGAAAAACTGATTCACCAGTCCCATAAACATCATATCTGAGTAATGTACAGGAGATATTTTGTAAATCTCGCCCCCTTTTATCAGAGGCTTTAGATATTGTCTGGAGCTACAGTAGAGATCAAGTTCTCACATGACTCCTTTCTAACTGTGGTTACAGTGCTACATCCCCTACTTCTGTCAAATGTTATAATGACAGAAAGAGGTGGGAACAAATGGAAGTCCTATTTTGAGGGTACTATTCACCCCTGATCCTGCAAACAAATACAAAATGGAAACAATCATGCCCTGTCCTCTGGCGTCAGATGAAATGAGACGAGGCTCACTGCTCCCCCTTGTCCGTTTCAGCCCCTGGTTGGGACACATTTAGCCCGGGCCAGTCTTAACTTGATGATTCAGAGCAGTGAAATATTTATTATGACTGTGAGATTCCCTTGAATGTACTGCACTTAAATTACTGCGATGTTTTATTGCCTTGTGAGACTCGAGCGAAAGAGAAAAATTGGATCAGTGCAGCAGTCCTCTGGTCTTAAATTAGCATTTCTTTTGTCCGTCAAATTTCAATGGCAAATTGAATTTAGTAACTGGAGAGAGGGAGCCGGAGCTTTGTTGTGGGGAAATACTGGCATCAGTCTAGATTTATGAAGTGCAATTATTATGACTGTATTAACATTTTTTCTCTGAGCTTACACCAAAAAAATGTAAACTACAGTTGTCAATACATTCCCAATGTACCACATCCCTAATCCCTATCCCTTTTTGTTTTGAGGTGTAAAATAAATTTCTTTAAGAATATATTCAGAAGCCACATCCCGGCTTTGAAGTCTGTCATTATTTTTTAACGTATGTCCTCTAGAAGTCAGTTGTTTCAGCAGCAGCTCTGTGAGTTCCACAGCGGAGCGTGATGTCTGATGTGGATCCTTTTCTGTACTGTAGCGATAAAACCTCTGCCGTTGAGAAAACCTATATTTAATTGATAATCTTTTAAATGTTTACACTTTGGCCATCCAAAGATAAAGGACAGACAGCATTGTTGAAAAAAGAAAGGATTCAGACATAAATATTGAAAACGAATAATGTTTCTTTGATCATTTGCACTCCATAAATAGACCTGTTTTCCCTCAAGATAACCCTTACTTAATCTTAACTATGAGCCTTAAATTTCGAGCTAATGGTGTTTGTAGACACACTACTGTCTTTGAAGGCTGACAAAGATTTCAGTGGAAAGAATACCGAGCCCCTTTGGCTTAAATTTGCACAGTAAGCCTCCTTAACATTCCAGTGAAAAATTTTTCATGTTGTTTCAACAGCTTAATACCCCAGCCACACTGTGATTCCAGCATATTTTCTGTCTTGTAGAAATATTTTGACAGATTTACAGATACATCCCGTCCCTAAATCCCCTCCGTTTGGCTTCTGCATCCAAGCATTAAACCCTGTCACATGATGTTGAAGTGAAGAGGAGACACTTGAGGCAGTGGAGTTTCTGGTGTCTGGCCTTTCCCACCAGTGGAGGTCTGAGGCACCAGGCCTCTCTACTAATGGGAATATTGGGTGACGCCTGGCTGCTGGACACTGCCAGTAGAGAGTATTCATTCGCTCAAAGGGTTGAAATCAAACCCTTTTCAAATAGCAAGGGATTTCCTATTAGGTACTGCGAGGAATCTGACCATTTTGAGCCAAGTTCAACTGAATGAAACCGAGAAAAGACAACACAAAATAAAGCATTCTTTTTATTTTTTAGCAGAAATATGTAAATCAATTCACATGTTTTATTAAATATAAGGTGGTATTTAGACACAGTGTTTGCTTCGTGGCTACATTTTCTACTGTAGAGGCCCCAAAATGTCTGTCCCCCTGGTCCTTTACACACATTAATGAGCTCCTATTGATGGGATGCATCTTAGCCCTGCAACTCTGGTCCATTCCACAATTCCCGATTTGGACAATGGACGCTTAGCCCATATTAGGATAATAGAATTAAATTTCAAATAGATTTGTGCCTGAGCTGATCCATGCACGGCTCACTCAGCTGCAGAGGCAGAGTGGCATATGGCATGTCATTATCTAAGCCCACCCTCCCCCTGTCCGGGGCCAACAGGGTTCAGCAGTGCTTAAACAAACTGAAGGTTAGGACTGGCTGGCTGGCGTTGAAGGGGAGGACAGCGGGGCTTTAAAGGGAGGAGGGGGTGTGGGGGGGTTGCTAAATCACAGCCTCCACAGCGTCTCAGAGGGCCTCAGCGCCGCACCATGGCGCCTGGGCTCGGAGGCCTGCTTTAAAAAGCTGGGCTGTGTTTGATCGAGGGGATTTGTTTTCTGTTGGATTATACATGGTTGCTCCCTGCCTGGCTGAGGGGCCCTGTGCAATGTGACAGATCTCAGCAAAAGAAAGAAAGAGGGAGAGAGATACAGGGAGGGATTTGGGGTCAGAGGAGCCTCGAAGCATCAGTAATCAGGATAATTGCCATGTTCCTGGTGCTGGTTTCAGCCTCCCCTCCCTGGCTCTGCGGCCTCATATTCAGATTCAAGCTCTGAGGAAATCACATTCCTCCCTGAAAGATCTGTGTTGTGCCTCAATTTATTAAATTCTAGTAAGTGAAATCTTCGTTTGTAATTAAGTTTTTTTAATGCTTGGAAAAAGTTATGTTGCCCAGGATATGATAGATTGCACCAATCAAATGCCATCTGAACGAGGACATTTAGATCTATAACTTATCTCTGTGGCTACAGACTATCGACTGTTAACACGTTTTCAAGGGCAATGAGACGCTCACGAGGATGGCCTGAGGGCAAAGTGGGGGGGGAATTGACGTATGCTGGTTGTAAAAATCCCTTAGTAAATCCCAATAAGTCCATGAAGACCTTTACCCAGTGCAAAGGTCTAGTTGCATATTATGCACCTTAAATACTGCTGAGAAGGAAGGAGGGCGTTCAAAGAAGGGTCAGCTCTCTCACTCTCAAAACAGAGGGGACGGGAGGGATAGAGAAAATAAAGGCAGCTGCTCGCTCTGTAGAGTCTTGGCGCTGCTTCTCTAACCTACAGATGACAGAGGGGGGTGGGACGGGGGGGTTACGTCCCCTTCACACCACTTTGGTCAACCTCAGTCCTGTCCCCTGGCTGCCCTTGGGCCCCCGGGGCTCTCATCTCAGAGTCCTTCCCAGCATCCCTCCTTAACGTCTGCAGAAGATAAAGTCGTGAGGCCAGTCCTCTCCATTTGGCTCCTACCTAGCAAGAAAATACTTTAATCAATAATACAGATGGTCCTGAGGAGGCTTGTATAGTTAACCCAGCAGCCTTATAGCTGTGTTGCACAATGTCATTAGAAGATTTGTTGTGTTTTGCTAGAGTTATAGCATCTATAGAGTGCTACTGAATAAAACTGGATGGGTTGCGTGTGAGCACCATACGATTTAAATGTTGTTTTAAGCATTTATTAAAGACAACACAAGGTAAAAGTCAGCACAGATCACAAAGTAAATCAGGATCTTTCTCCAAAGGCACAGCCCTTTTCTAAAAGGCATTGCAGCAGGTCGTGATTCCAGGAGCTTACAGCTTTTTATTTCCTCAGCATCACAACTATGTATGTTCAGCTGAAAAAGCTTATGGCCTCCAAATATTCATCTAGTTTATGTGGTGGGTATATTGCTGTATCCAATCTAAACACAAAAGTCTGGGGATTTTGCTTTTTTTCTTCCTGTTTCCGTTCACTGTTTGTGTGGCTCTCAGAATGTTGCTGTGGACAAACAGGGCTGTTTTCCCCCGAATGATCTCAAATGCACCAACGCTGCCAAAGTCTGAGGGTGCTGCAACCTTGAGAAAATAATATATATGGAAATGGGAAATCTATTAAGCATCTCTCTTATTGTTCTCCCTGCAGTGTTGTATTTATGTTTAAAAAATGATTTTGTCTCCTCAGGATGAAAAAATGTAAAGAATACCTTGCTTTTTTTTTGGAAAATGATAATATACGAGTCTTAGATTTCGAAATAAGAAGTCTGAATATAAAAAAAGCTGTAAAATCCTTTAGTGGTGGGGTTTTCAACTTTTGAATGTGCCTACAGCCAAGCATCCCAGTGATTGCTTACCTTCTACCCCTTCTCCAGTTCTGCAATCTCCCTCTAATCTCCCCACAACCATCATCTTCAATTTGCTGAAACTGCCACTGTCTCCCCTCCATCCCAACGACCACAGTAGATATTTTGTCTGTTCCCTGCTTTTTGTCAATCTCAGGACTGAAATTCCTTTATTTTAATGTAGATGGTTGGTTTTCATTTGACCTCTCCTCTCTTATGTATTATTGTTTGACATAAGTAAATAAAGCAGATGACTTCTATGCCTGTCTTGTTGCTATACTCATCTGTGGTCTTTCTTCTTCTCTCTCCCCCTCACTGTAAACATCTTCTTAAACAATTTTTAAGACTCTGGATGAGACCTTACTGTAATGAAGGTAAGCATATTAGTCTTAGGATTCACTTTGCACATCACCGCCATATGCCGGCCCCTACAATCCTGTTGTTCACTTGACCTTTTTCACCTTTGCAGCAGCATATTATGGCATACTACAGCCCACAAGGGCCGTACCTTATACTGTGGGAATGATTGACGTTTTATCCTGGATGAGGATTTAGAGAAACTGCTCTCAAGCAGAGGCAAAGGCAGGCTAATTCTCTTTACATGCAATTTACCAAAGTGGCCAAGACAAGATGTCCTCTTCTGAAGCCTGGACATTCAAGTCATACAATAAGGGAATATCAGCTGGCTCAAATAACCGTTTTTCTGAACCTATTTTGTTACAAAATCAAATCACAGCCACTGATCTTTGTCTCTTACTGCAGCTCACACCTCTTTGCTCCCTAAGTCTCCTCTAAAAATGACAAACTACATTAGTGCTTTAGTTCTATATTATATTTTAATTTCATCATTAATAGTCTACACTGTAGACTCTACAGTATATTCCAATGTCAGGCTATCAAAAAATATCCTGTCTTTTTGTCAAAATGTATCTCTCTCAGCAGGATTTTGCCTCCATGGTCTCTCTACAAGTCCACTTCCTGAAGATAAGGAACACAACATACACTCAACCTAAATGTTTAACAACACAGGTACCTTCAAGAACTCAATATTGACGCTTTTCCTCCTTTCTCCTTACACTCCCAACCTCTCCACCCACCTAAAGCATCAGATAAGCTGTAGACTGATGAGCCAGCCGCCTCCACCAGAGCGTGTGGTACTGGGAGGCTGCACACTGATTTCATACACGCTCGCTCAGACAGAAAAAGAGCTCTGTGGAGCAGAAATGCTTCTCTTATTAGCAAAACTCATTCACCTGCACGCCACATTGAGTCCCTGGCAATTTCACAATAAATCACGAGAGATGCCTATAGAGGCCGGGCAGCAGCAGGCTGACGCTCTGCCGCCGCCGCCGCCGCCGTGCCCTCGCCTGTCAGTTTAGACACTCTGAATCATTTCGGGTTCAGCAGCCTTGTTTCATCTTAGATGAACTGAAAGGTCATCTCACACGCCACCTAACCAATATGTCTCCAGCTCCTCATCTCCCAGTGCTTCCAGTGATTGCTCATTCCATTTAGAAATACCACACCTTGGTGAAACATTTCACTGGGGATTATGGAGGGAATTATTTCAAGGAAGAAAATTAGCACTGACTTAAATCTGTGAGAAACCTGCTTTTAGCTCTCCTGACTGAGAATTATTCAGTGATGATCCATCCACCTCTTTTGCAATATGAGTTGGTGAAATGTTTAGTGAGAGTGTGACCAATATGTCAGGAGGTTTCCCTCTCTGTGTCCGGCTGCTGGACTTCAGGCAGACAATGAATGTTGTTCTTGAAGCATCAGACAGTCTGGAGTGTTGTCTAGTCAATAAAGAATGAGTTGGACCAAGTCCAGCCCGGTATCCGCTTGAGACTCATCAGCCTAAACACCTTAAAGCTTAACTGGCTGCACAATAGCTGAACAATTTGTACTGCCAATATCTAAGCTAGTTAGTTTACTTAAGACCTTTGGCTGAGGCTGTCAACTTTCCCTTATGTGCGGTTGCTAAATGAGGGCCGTTACAACATGATCCTGCTTGGCTCTCACTTTGGTTTGTTGAGACACATTTGTGGCAGCGAGCGCACACACATGCTGCAAGCGAGTAAGCCATTTTGTTAACAGCTCACACTTCCTGTGCAAGTGTGCGGTTCCAGAGTTGCTGACAGTGACACTTGCAGGACCGAGCCCTGCCCTACTTAACAGGCTGCGGGGAGGAGGGCAGGCCAAGTTGTCAGCAGCGTAGGTGCTCACTGCTTAGATAAACCTGGAGGATTAGTGGCCCAGTTAAAGTTGGGGCAAAGAGGATTAGCCTCTTCTCTGAGGTGGTGAGAGATTCCCTGTGTCCTTCAGCGCTGCCGGCCTCAGAGAGGGGAGAGAGGAGGAGGAGGAGGAGGAGGATGGGAGGTGAGGGGTGAGGCCCTAGTTATCAGGAGTGAGAATCACCACTGTAGCATTTTAAAGAGGAAAAGGAAAGGTGAGGTGTAATGATGAAAGGTGAAAAGCAGTGGAGCAGTTCATAAATTGTTGCCAGCTTGTGGTTTCATTAGGAAGGCAAAAGCCCGTAATTACTGGCCGGATGTTACAGCGAGGTCAACGAGACCTGAGATCCACAGGAACAAAATATTCCATAAGCGGACTGCATTCTATAAACTATAACCTATTAAAGGTTATAGTGCTAATAACAGTTAGCACTGACAATTCAATATTTACAGCTATAATTACAAAATACATATTTGTGCCCTACGGTTTCTGACACAGCTAACAGTCATCTGCCTCAACTGGGATCTCTTCATACAGCACAGCAGAGGAGTTTAGACCTCTGCAGCCATCAGCAGGCCAGAGAAGGAACTGCACATGATCATTAACCCATCTCAAACATCCTTGTAATGAGCTTTTGAGAATTAGGTTTAATGTGGAGTATAATGAATGTGCATTTTGTAAAAAAATAATAAAATACACAGAAAATCAATAACACATTTTTACACATGTAATATAATCAAAACCTTCTGGGAAAAAGATTATATAGATGGTTGGCTTCTCGACTTTCAGTATGGTAACATGTAGGTTTTTCATGCAACGATTTATAGAACAATGTTGTGATAACAGTGAGATGAATATAAATGTAGATATTTAAATGTTTGTCCAACTATAGCCCACTATCTCTCTCTTGTTAAAACACAAATGGAAATACAAAACTAGATTAAAAAAAATAACACAAAAATCTTACATTTTCCATGATAAACTATTGAATTTCTTTCTTTCTTTTTAATGGGTATTGTTTTCAGCACTTTCCCAAATGTTGTGTTCATTCATTTTACGTTCCCTCACAAATTCATATGGGACATTTGGTCAAATTAAATAATTTCTGACTGATGCTGATTTGTAGCAAATATCCTATAAAATAATTCAATCAATCTTTCAAGTACTGATGGCAAAACATCTTCAGAAAAAAAATCTCAATTCTTTGCAGGAATTGGAAGACAGACTATTGTATGGTTCATAAAAATTTTAAATTCAGTGTTTATTGTTCTGTGCAGCAATGTACAAACAATATAACAATGCATAACAATGTGTCTCTTTATAAAAGCAATGTACACATAGCGAACAATGACCTGTGACCCTCAACAGTAATGAGTTTGTGAAAATGAATTGTATGGCCTCTCTGCTCTTAATCAAACCCCGTCATGTAGTACAATAACACACATACATGTATACATACAGTAGTTGCGCATAAACAAGATGCTCTATAGGGCAAGGAGCCAATTGCAGTGAAAACACTGCAGCAAATAGGGGGAAGCACATAATGGCGAGGCCCGAGAGTTGATTATGCAAATACCCCAGCTGCAAAGGAACAATAACTCTGGAAATTCAAAGACAAACCATAACACGGAAGGCTATTGTCTCACATTTGCATATTTGCTTGACAACTATAACCTGCTCATCATGCCCATCTTGTTCAGAACAATGTCTTTGTGTTCATATAATAATGCACACATCAGAAATTGGCATAGTGCATTGTTTCAGTTGAAATGAAGGCTGCGCTGCCTCAGCTGGCGGTCCAAGCCTGAGACTTTGAAACTATTTGATTAATACGGTATAGAAAATGGAGAGAAAATGCTCTTTATAAAATACATATATCCTGTTTCTATACACGGAACCCCCATAGCCTCAACAATAAACATTTTACAATATAATCTGTATGATACATCATATAGGGACTTCTTAAATATAAAGCAAGCGTATAAAAGAAAATTCTATTCTATAAATCTATGAATATTTATTGCAATGATTTCTCCCATTGTGATTATATCTGTAGATGGCATTTCTATCAAAGCTTTTGTTTACACTGCTAATGCCATAATACAGTAATTATGCTTCTGCTAGCTATTAGAAAACCCATGACTCTGTTTTCTGTAACATTATAATGAGACTGCAAATGCTGAAATATTTTGACGCTGTTGAATCCCTGAGTGATCAGCCACTGAAATGCAGAGGTACAGTACATTTTTATAATAACTTTTATATTCTTCTGTGACAAGCAAAAAACAAATTACATTTTATAGTGTCCTTAATGCTACTTCTTCTTCTTTTTTAATCTCAGGTTTGGTGTTTTTAACTCTATTTGGTGTTTTTGAGATCAGTGATTCTTTAAGACGTTGTACATCCAGTGTCTCTGTGTGCTCAGTCCTCTGTCCTATTACGCTGACTTACTGTAATATTTACTATACTCTCTCTGAACAAAAGGCACATGAAATCTGTGCAAATTAGTACAGTCATTGGCCAAATCGTCCCCTGCAGAGTGATCTCACTGGTGCTGATGGCTCTCCGCTGTCTCCTTATAAGAAGGACAGCACCAGTCTCCTGCAGGCCTCAGTGCCTGGGCGCCAGTGGCTCCATCTCTATCACCAGATCACGAGGCCGCGGACCCTTACTCAGCTCCACCGCCCGTGGAACCACTGTGGACCAGCGGTCTGGAGGGGGATAAAAAGAAGGATTTTCTTTCATCTGTATGAATAAGTTAGTGTGCGCTCCACATGAATATATACTTATTTGTCGATGCATTTATTCATGAGAGCACAGTGAGAATCTCACCTCTCCGCAAGGCTCTGACACTCTGCTGCAACCCGTTGGCTTGGCAGGTCTCGTTCTTGCCTGGATCCTCGTTGATTATCGCCAGGTTCTGATTCCAGTGGCACCAGTTCACCTCATCCACCCTGATATAACAAGACACCATCGGGTTTGACAGTTTTCTTTGAAGTGGCATTGGCGCAGCTGAGTGACTGTGATTATGAGTCATGTGCATAATACCTGAAGCACCAGCGTCGGTCCGGGGTGCCATCCCAGCTCTTCCCCACAGTCACCATCTCCCCGGCTCGAAAAGACTTGCGAAGGCAGACTGGGAAAGAGCGCTCGATGTCCAAGATGGTCGTTGCCCACTGTGTGAGTACACATTATGTTTAATGGGAGTATCTAAGCCACTCAAATAACAAATAACATAAAATATTTTCTTACTCACCTCTTGTGGTAATTAGTCATGCAGATAGTTTGGGTTTTATTTGTTCTGGTTATTAGATATTGATCTTCCTGGGCACAAAGGATGTCCAGCTGGTCTGGTCTGTCCTCACTTTGTCCTTAACTATTTTAACTTACCATTTCTATTTGCATATATGTGTGCGTGTGTGTATGTATGTACGTATGAATGTATATATATATATATATATATGGGTGTAGGTGTATGTGTATGTGTATGTACATGTATGTATGTGTGTGTATTTATGTATATACTTCCCCCTTACACCTAATTTGTTCTTGTCTATCTATCTATCTATCTATCTATCTATCTATCTATCCAGGGAATGACATTAGCACCTGCCACCTGTCAAATGCAGGGTAAATGTTGGCTGTGGCAGGTAAAAATTTCAGGTCACCTGCCACCATGGCAGATCGGTTTTCCTTATATTAAGAAATATTATTTTTAAAAAGAAACTCTAGAGCCTAAATTAAATATAGTCATGGATTAAGGTTACATGATATATTCCATAATTCTACGGTCTGGTACCACTGACTCAGTGTTTACTACCTTTACTACCGTTCTACCTAGATTTCAGAAGCAGCAGACAAAAAAATTGAGTGGCCGGTAGAAATGTTCATTGACCTGCAACAGTGGCAGGTGAGGAAAAGGGTTAATTTCAGACCCTGTATCTATCTATATATCTATCTATCTATCTATCTATGCTTAAACCTCTGGGGGGGAAACAGGAATTTCAACAACTTCTGGATTGACTGACATGAAATTTGATACAGAAATCCATGGTGCCTAGTGGATGAATCCTGATGACTTTGGTGATCCCCTGACTTTTCCTCTAGTGCCACCATGAGGTTGACATTTGTGCCTTTTTAATGGAAATATCTTTAAGGAATACTTTACCCAAAAATTATCATTTGTATATCAATTACTCACCTCTATCACTTTGGATTCTTGATAACTTTGTTATTCTGGCATGCCTCTATGGTGAACGGAAACCGGAAGCCGAGGACGGAGTAAATCCTTGATTAATTGAAGCATGGATGTATTAATTGGCTAATTGGGGTCCAGGTTTAAAAACTCGCAGCGCGCATGCGCAATCATGACGGTGGTGGCGGAATGCGGAAGTGTTTTTAAATAGTACGATTTTGACGAAAACTCGTGTGTTTGGGAAGTACTGAGCATATGACTGGATAAATGAGACTTATTTGGATTATGCTGCACGGATTCTCCGTTCACAGTGGAGACAGGTAACATGCGGTGAGTAGCCTAATTGATATGCAATTATGCAATTATTCAATAGATTGCCACGCAAATTGGTAAATACATCCATGTGTGAATCACTTTCGTGATCCCTTAACTTTTTAATTAACATTTGATTTGTCCATTATTTTGGTTTATGACCAAATACAGAGAAAGGCAGCGGATGATATTGTCATCAGCCTTAGCTGCACTTTGTGTTTAATGCTAGTTGGCAATGCATAGCAGGCTGACACACTATATTGAGATGGTTAAAGGGACTGTTTGTAATAATCAGAAATGCTTGTTAACAGCGACACCTGTTGCCGTTAAGTCAACGAAAGTCAGCGTCGGGCTCGAGCTTGCTCGCTCTACATAGACATGAACGAGCATCGCTCAAAACAGTGAGGCGACACACGTCAGCTAAAACCACAATATCACTCTATATTTCACCTGCTTTGCAGTAATGTTAGCTGACTGGACGGAGGTCTCTCCATGAATCACTGCTGATCCTAGTGTTGGCTTCTGCTGCTTCAGCCTAGCGGGTCGGTGCCGGTGCTGAAGCAGGAAGAGAAACGTTATTGCCTCCCGACTGCGCCCGCAGGGAGACACCGGAGTTTTGGTCGGAGACGGTAACGTTTCTCTCTGCTGAGCCCCGTCACTTCACAAGACACGGGAAACCTCTGTTGGTCTGGAGGAGCTGCAGCATTTATTTCTGCACAAACGTCCACTGTACATTCACTAGATATTCTCAGAGCTACGAAGTCTTCTGCAGTGTGTAGTGTGCACGCATGCACCCGAGGTGGAGCGAGCTGAGTGAAGGCAAGCAGAGGAGCAGAGTACATCAGAGACTCCGGCCCTGGAGACCAAAGCTATGGTCTCCCCCGCGTCCTCCGACCGCGGCCAACACTGTTTTGCAAGACGGGCTTTACTAGATATAACTTTGCGGTTTTGGTGCTTCCCTGTAGTTTGTGTTGGAGTCTTGTCTGAACAGCGTAGCCAC
>CAKAKR010060145.1:28975-40021 GCA_916700685.1 Adelosebastes latens
TATTTTTGCATCTTAATTGTAAATAAATTGCGAATGATAAAATTAAAAGTTTACAGAATAATGTCATTTGGTAATGTGCAGTGCTTTAAGGACATTTTATATATAACAGTAATGATTTTCATTGTACATTTTACATTCCTGTGAATATAAATGCCTGTGTTTGAATTTCAAACTAGATGAGCTCTGCCTCTCAACTGGTTGAGCAGTAGAGTGTTTCTGTTCTGTCATTGGACTACTTTATTCTCGCGGGAGCAGCCAGTTTGGCGAAGGTAACCGAAGTTTACCAAAGTTAACCGAAGTTAACGAGGACTACTTGAAGTTAACAGCTCTTAGCAGAGTGCGAGCAGGTGCCAAGAAGAGCATTGGTCGCTGATCCCAACTTTCATAGTGGCCAAACGGCGGAACTAGAACCTCCGTGTCCGTCACGTGATGCCATTGGGCCCAAAAATACTTTTTCCCATAGACTTACATTGGGAAAGAGACGTCTGTGACTCAGCGGATATTTTTTTTTTAAGGTAAATCAACTTCCAGTTTGAACACTTGACTAGCCCTTATTTAAAAATGTAGGTCCTAAAAGTTGTAAAACGCACTAATAGCCAAATCCAGAGTTATTTCCCTTCCTCCGTTTGTGTGAATGAGACCCAGACTGAGGCTGGAGCGCAAGCCGTGATGACGGCATGACGTCGGGACCCCGTGACCGAGCTGATGCGGAAGATCGGCGGAAGATCCGGGTACTTTTCCAGACGGAAGTCGAGCCAAAACGACAACACTTAAACTTAAAACTACAACACTTAAAGGGACTGTTTGTAATGCTTGTTATCAGCGACACCTGTGGCCGTTAAGTCAACAAAAGTCAGCGTCCTGTTGCTCGCGCTTGTGCTCGCTCTACATAGACATGAACGAGCATCGCTCAAAACAGTGAGGTGACACACGTCAGCTAAAACCACAATATCACTCTATATTTCAGCTGCTTGGCAGTAATGTTAGCTGACCAGACGAAGGTCTCTCGGTGAATCACTGCTGATCCTAGTGTTTGCAAATTTCCCCACTGCGGGACTAATAAAGGAATATCTTATCTTTCCTGCTTCAGCCTCCGGACTGCGCCCACAGGGAGACACCGGCACCCGGTCAGAGACGATAACGTTTCTCGCTGCGGAGCCCCGTCACTTCACAAGACACGGGAAACCTCTGTTGGTCTGGAGGAGCTGCAGCATTTATTTCTGCACAAAACATCCACTGTACATTCACTAGATATTCTCAGAGCTACCAACTCTCCTGCAGTGTGTAGTGTGCGCGCATGAACGTGAGGTGGAGTGAGAACGAGCGCGGTGTGTGAGTGAAGGCAAGCAGGCAGGCAGAGGAGCAGAGTACAGCAGAGACTCCGGTCCTGGAGACCAATGCTACGGTCTCCCCCGCGTCCTCCGACCGCGGCCAACACTGTTTAACACACGGGCTTCACTAGATACAACCAAGAGGTTTTGGTGCTTCCGTGTAGTTTGTGTTGGAGTCTGATGGTACGTGTCCACCGGGAGTCTGAACAGCGTAGCCACATGCGAGCGAGCGCGCATATGCACATATGCGAGCGAGCGCGCATATGCACATATGCGAGCATGGGAAACCGACTCGGGTGATTTATACGTGTAAAAAGTTACAAACAGTCTCACCATATTTTTCCATAAAATTATATTTCAAAAGCATATAGGATATGCTGTATGTATATATATACTCCAGAGTTGTACTTTTAAATGGCTACATTTAATAAACAAAGCTATCAATGTATTCCAGCTGCTAGCATGGTGATATTTATGGTATAAATAATTTTATTAGATAGGCTATATAGAAAAATTTAATATTAACCTATAATAAAAATGTCAGTAAGGCAGTGATTTAAATTCATTGATAAGTCTACACATTTTTTTTGTCTTTTTTTTAAAGTCTCATACTGCAACAAGTGAGATTTTCATGTCTTTTTTTATTATAAAGCAGGTTTAAGTGCTGTATAAATACTGTGAAAGTATGGAAACACTTAATCCATGGAGAAATACACACAGCCCGTATTCAGGAACTGTGCCTCTGAAACAATTGAATGACATCAGCTGACGTAAACAAGCTGCTGCTGAGCCATGCAAGGCCGTTGCAGTTCTGTTGAAATGTGCTAGAACGGAGTGTTTCTCGTCAGTCTCTGGGAGTCTTTAGTTCTCGACAAGATGTCAGAAGTCTTCAGTAGAAGAGATAATTTTGAAGAAATCCTTGAGTGAAACTTGGAAAACAACTTTTTTGGACAGGTTGAGGGTTTGTTTATGATCTTATAGAAATGATGCACCTGGAGAGAAACCATAGCAACCATGAAATCCTTGACAACCATTTTGTATAAATCTTTTTTCACAGTCACATCTGTAATCTAAAATTGTATCCAGTCAGTCTGAGATCAAGTGCAAATCTATCTATGAATCTACAGATCTGACTGCATCCTTAGGAACACTTGTTTCTCATAAAATGTGTTTTTAGTCTTCATATTATATTATAATAAAATATTGTCTTTTTATTTGAATGTGTCTGAATGATCATATAGTATAATACTTTGTCTTAATAATAATAATAATAATAATAATAATAATTTGCCATGTAATTTTTCTAATCAAACCAGCCGGAACCATCCTCCATATGAATTGCATGTGATGTGCAAGCTGTTGATTTAAAGTGCTGATATCTTTTCTTTATACTTCATCACTCTAAATACCATGGTACACAGCATATAGTAACAAGATATGAGCTAAAACAACAAAGGAAAGTCATTTATACTGTATGTCTGCTTGTAGCTTTTAGTCCCATAACCCTTTATGAGTTCAGGTAGGAGCGAGACATTCATCTTTATTCCTTAAAAGAGCTATTGATAACATTGATAACATTCAGCTACTAGATGTCACATTCTCCCTCCCTCGTTCCACTGCATTCACTTCATAACAAGTCGTTGCCAGGCACTCACCGTCAATCTCAGCCATTTCTTTTTAGGAAAAGCCATACTTTTATTCAGCACCTTTCTAAAAGCTCTGTGGATGTATTATGTTTTTAAAATATTCACCTACATAAAAATGTCATCAATAAGACCTTTTAAATATACAAAATAATAATTGTGCTCTTGTATTGGGGGCAGCAGAGGGCACATGAACTGTTCATCGGAGGAATTAAGGAAAACAAGTTGTGCTGTAGCGTTGCTGGTCTTATTAACATGTACATGAATGGTATTGTCATAGTAGTGTAGGCCAGGCTGAGCCTGTCACTGCTGGGTGAAGTTATCAGTGTGGGGAGGGATGCATTAGATGTGACAGTACTGTCCTTCTCACACACTGAACCACGCTTACACACACCACATGACACAAAACAGTTCACACCAGTGATGAATGAAACACATTTGACCTTTCACAACACACACAATTGTTCTCCTTGATGACGTGTTGGAGGTGTGCTGGTCGTCTGCAGCTCTATCTAACAGTCCTCCCTGCACTATTTAAAACAAACCCACTGATAAATAGCAGCAAACATGTCCATACATTGGTGCTGATTTTAGTGAATAGCACAGCTTATGAACTTCTGCTAATCATGTGACAAATATAGTAAAATGCATATCCTATAGCTCCTTCACAGTAGCACAATAGCATCCATTTGGAGTTGTTTTTGTGTCCGCCTGATGAATTTGAGTCTAATATCTCTCCTTTTTGCTCTGATTTCTCTGCTAAATGGTCCATATATTCACCACTGAGTCTGTGTATCTGTGGTAGTGTACAGTGGGTTTTTAGAGGCACTTCAGCATCGGCTTCACTTCTCAGACCCGGAGGTTGCCCACTGGTAAAATATATAATACTGAATATACCGCATCCAGATTTGGCTCCAGCCCCAGTGCTTAGTCCAGTAAGGTAGAAAGGTGCTTTATAAAAGCAGATCCACTCAGCTCCACAGAGATGTTTAGCTTCTTTTAGCTCTTTTCTTTCAATTTCCGCTCTCACCGTCATCGTGTCCAGCAGCAACAGACAGTTGTTTTCAGTTAGCTCTGTGATGGACCTGCAATCTGTTTTCCTGCCCAGTGCATGCTGGGATAGGCTCCACCATCTCCCATAGTAGAATAAGTAGGCACGCACACTTCCCTGTCACTGCAGATGTGTGCTTGTGTAAAAGACATGAATTCATTGTTATTGATTAATGGTGTGTGGTGGTGGCCTTTTACGCCTGGCTGCTCTGTGTGCAGCTCTCAGCCTGAACAGGAGACGGATCTGATCTGACAGACCACACACTTTACAGCAACAGGAAGTCCACAGGAATGTAACCCCTCCCTGGGTCACACAGCTAGTATGAGTGGGTTCTTTAATCAGCCCTATAGGTCAGAGAATGTGTTGATTTGCTATCATGTGGATGTGTGTTAGGATGTTCAGGGGAACGAGGAGAGAAGTGTTTCTCTCCCGTTGGTTGATGTGATGATGACATTTCAATTGATTATTACAGCATAAACATAAATCAGTTTCATTTTCAGATCAGGATGAATGAAATGGCTGCAGGTCATTTTGAGGTCACTGCTTCTAAATGTGCCTACCACTAGCCTTTATTTACTACGCATGATATGAGTCACATTAATTATCTTTCCCCCCACATTTCTTTTCATTAACACACGAATGTCTTTTATTCAAAAAGTGTGTGATCAATTACAGGGAGGGTCTCTACAGATGTTTTACAAATCTCTCACGTAATTGACTCTTTCTCTCTCACACCCTTACTATGGGGTGTTTTTTATGTCGGCAGGAGTGAAGCATTATGTGGCTCCTCCTGGAGAGACACCTGACACCTCCACCTAATCCCTAGCACTCCTCTAGGAAGGCTGTAGCCTATCCAGAGAGAGATAAAAGAGAATAACCCTTCATTCTGCACCCCGCCTGTCATTATTGCTAGTGTATGTTGCTTTTACTATGTAATCTGGACCAGTATTTAGTTAAACTGTAATGCATTGCTGTAACACAGTTAATGTGATGTAGTTCTGTTTTCACCCAGTAGAGTGTACCACAGGACTGGAGTCCAGTTGGAGCCAGATACATAGAAAGGATGATAGACGGCTACTGTAGCTTATCTGAATAAGATTATTTCCCAGTTAATAAGCAGTGAATATGTTCACAATGCTCTATGATCTAGCTCTGAAGAGACACAAAGGTACACAATCCTTTTTGTTATGTCTCCAGGCTTGGGCAATACAGAGTCTGGCAAATTCCCATTAAAATAATGTATTGTACTTTTTTTAAGTGTGAGATGTACTATTTAGTTGTACAGCGTGAATTAAAAGCCTAATTAATTATATGTGGAAATCACCTTAGTGTTCCTTTCCAGCAGAGGTTCCCACCTCACGCTACCAAATGATTGTTCACCGTTTCAGAGTAGGCTACTAAAGACTTCACATTCTACAACATCATCAAGCTAATGTTCAGTTTCATAGCTGTTGTTCATTGTTGACTACATTACGTAGCCTACACAACCTATGGAATTTATCAGTCCTGTGACATTACATAGTCAATAAATCAATCAGCCAGCGTGGTATTGATCAGATCATACTGAGGGGCCGTCAGCTTTTCACTTTAGTTTGGAGGGAGATTCGGTATCGGTGAAGTCAGTGTATTTTATGAGTAGGCTTTCTGTGACGTTACCCACCACAGGGGTCAGAGGTCATCACTCCTCAACCACCAAGGATTTTTTGATGATATATGATATATCTTTTATACCCAAAAATGTCTCAGCTCCCCTCACAATTATTTTGATTTGATCTGTTTTGTGTTTTACTTGATCAGTACAGTTGATTACATAAGCTATGAACAAGATCAACTTATCCCCTGTCAATGCTGTGTCAGATTTGTCTCTCGCCTCTTCTCTCGAAGTTTGTTTTTCCCATTCCTCTTTGTCCTTGTACTTTCTTCACTGCCTCTGCATAGCTTATGTTGTTAACTGCTTTAACTTGTTGTATTTCTACAGCCCTCTTCCTGATTTCGCAGCCACCATATGTTACCTTATGTTGACCACCACAGTTACAACATTTCTCTTGCAAAATTTCTCTGCATTCCTCAATTCTGTGACACTTCTGCTTTCCTTTGCACACTGCTGCTTTGTGCCCGTATTTCTGACATTTATAGCAACGGAGCGGTGGAGGAACATAGGGCCTGACTAGGAAGCTCATGCATCTGATTTTCACTTTTTCTGGAAGTACACATCCCTTAAACTCCAAAAAAACAGACAAGCTGTCGACTCTTTCACCATTCCATGTCCTTAGCAATCTTTTCAATCTACTCACCTCGCCCCCATAGATACTCCTTTTGACTTTTTCCAAATCTTCATCAACCGGAATACCTGTAATCACTCATAGTGTCACTCTGGTCTCACCCAGCACCTTTATTTCACTGATCATTTTCTTACAAATGTTTTCAACACGCAAAGCTTTGTTTCTCTGTTCTTCCGTTTTACATAAACAGAAATTTGTGTTTGGTGGATTATTTCTCTGTTGTTACAATGCTGATTGGCATTAAATTTTACATCGTTGGAAAGCCTGTTTATTTACCTTCACAATGATGTCCAACTTGTAAGGATCATGCATTTGTGGGATGAGCAGAACAGCTGATTATGTGGGTAGCGCCCAAATGAAATTTGCCAAAATGCTCTGCCAATGCTAAACAGTGTATTCTCCTGTTGGTATTGACTCTTGTTCTGAGTTGTTTGGTGGATTGGATGATTGAACTCTCTATCAGTAACAAGGAACAAACAAGACATATTGGCTATTTTACACTTTATTCATTTAATACACCGTCAGGAGCCTCAGTAGCGGACGGAAGATCCATACGCAGCCACAACAGCCTGGCACCTCCTCCTCATGCTGGTCACCAACCTGAGGCCTGTACTACGAAGTGAGTTCAACATACGGTATCTTCTCGTTATCTGGTTTCACTAACCCTAACAAACGAGATCTCGCTAAACGGTCCTACGAAGCTGGTTATCAACTCGGTCAATCAACCCAGGGTTTCTCAGTCTGGCTGTGAGCGCATTCACATGAACGGGGAGGTGTTTGCAGTTTATAACCAATCACAGACATGGACAAGTCTACTGACAGACAGGCAGAGCAGCACATTTTACAAAGGAAGAAACTATATTAGACAAATACGAAGAAGTTAAACACTTAATCCAGGCTAAAAGTAACACAGTTGAGGCTGCCAAATGCAGGAAGGACAGCTGGCAAAAGAAAAAACTCCCGATGTATGAATGCGTAAATTAACAGATTTATTAATTTAACGGAACACTCAAAAGTCAGATATATTCGTCTAAATATAAATAGCTTTAAAGAGTGCAATAGACAAATGGATTACTCTTCTTTTTACCCTGTGTAATGTGTGGCGTCTATCATTATTTAAACCTTCTTTCACCTGCGCCACAACATACAGCCAGCTGTCCTTCCTGCATTTGTCGGTTTAAACTGTGTTAATTTAAGCCTGGATTATGACTTAAACTTCTTTGTTTTTGTGTAATATTATCATACGATCACCGCACAGAGCTCTGATTGGTCAGTAGGCGGTTATTTTATACGAGTTGATCTCTTATCTGGAACATAACCTGCTCCGGAGCAGGTTAGCCGTTCAGCATCAGTTACCATGGTGATCTACCCCGGTAAGAAGTGATCCACCTTCGTAGGAGGGAAAACCCTGAGTTAACCCTGAAGTTACCTCGATAACCACAAATCCTGCTTCGTAGTACAGGCCTCTGGTCACACGTTGCTGTGGGATGGCGTTCCATTCCTCAACCAGGATGCAACTTGGTTTTGCGGAACACCAGCTTCAACTTGCCTTATTGCACCGGCCTTATCCAGATTAGACCAACGTGGCATGCTAATACTTGCATTGGCAAAATTCTCTGCCAATGCTAAACAGTTTATTATCCTGTTGTTATTGACTCTTGTTTTGAGCTCCAGGTGCTGCCAATCAGGTCTGACCTGTTGGGTGCCGCGCCCTACCAGAGTGATCATTTGGTGTCCGCTACAAGCATCGACATGCCACGTTGATCTAATCTGGATAAGGCAAGGTTGAGAAATGGAACGCCATCCCACAGCAGCGTGTGACCAGGTTGGTGACCAGCATGAGGAGGTGGATCTTCCACCTCTACTGAGGCACCTCTAATGAGGCTCCTGACGGTCTATTAAATGAATAAAGTGTAAAATTGTCAATATGTCTTGTTTGTTCCTTGTTACTGATAGAGAGTTCAATCATCCAATCCACCAAACAACTCAAAACAAAAGTCAATACCAACAGAATACACTGTTTACCATTGGCAGAGCATTTGGGCGCTACCCACATAATCAGCTGTGCTGCTCATCCCACAAATGCATGATCCTTACAAGTTGGACATCATTGTGAAGGTAAATAAACAGGCTTTCCAACCATGTAAAATACAATGCCAATTAGCATTGTAACAAAAGAGAAATAATCGACCAATCACAAATTTCCAAACTTTTTTTTCCGAGTTTATTATCAACAAGCTCCCATCTCTCAAGACCATGGCCATTTCCACATCTCCTATCTTCTTTTTTAGCTCCCTCGATAGTGAAATTGGACTTAGATTAATATCCTCGTCTTCCTTTCTGAATTTAACGATGATTTTAAATTCCTCTCTCACGGTCTTTTTCCGCACAACTCTCCTTCCTTCATCTGAACTGTTCTCATCTAAGCTTCGTTTATTGTTTTGATTCACAAACGAGCGCATTTCCTCCATCCTGGTTCTTCCCCCTCCTCCTTGCCCTCTCACACTGTAAACTGGAGTCCAATCATCAAAATCTAAGCCTATATCATCATCCTCTACCTCTACCTGAGTCGCCATCCTGATCCAGTCACAAACCAGTTTATGCCAACCGCCAAGTCCGATGACCAGAAAATCGTTGTCAATAGCCGGAAAAAGAGATCAAAACAATCAGTTTATGCTAATACAAACAATTTGAAGTTCGCCGCTCTTCCGCCTCTCTATTCCCTGGATGCTGAGTCCGAGTCCACTTTCCAGCAGAGTCTAGCGTGGAGCTAACTTCTCCAGACCATTTTCACTGTGACACTGAGAGTGTTGCTTTTCTAATGATCCGGGCATAATTAGGTTAATTAGTTCCATCCGGTTTTACTTCCTGAGCACTCAGTTTGGCTAGTGGACTTATTAATTTAGTAATTACTTTCTGATTTATTTATTTCCTGTTTTTCTATTTATATTATTTTCTTAATTGCTATTTATTCATATTTAGAAAGCTTAATTTCCTGGGACATTCAGTTTGACTTGACATTACCTGTCAGCTAACTACACTTATTAATATAACTAGGTTTAGCTAGTTGTTAGCTACATTACCTGTCAGCTAACTACACTTACTAATATAACTAGGTTTAGTTAGTTGTTAGCTACATTACCTGTCAGCTAACTACACTTACTAATATAACTAGGTTTAGTCAGTTGTTAGCTACATTACCTGTCAGCTAACTGCACTTACTACATTTACTTTCTCTTTTTGTAAAAATAGGAAATCTGAACATTCAGACATCATTTTTTATGAAAACATGAAATGGTGGAAGAAACATTCAAATATAACTAATAAGATAATAATATAACACATTTCAAAATGTAGCTTCATGTTGTACTAATTGAGCAAGAATGTATGTCATTTCTGGCTACTATGTTTAGATCATGAAAAAGACTTGCAACTCAGAAATGTTTTTATTGTGCAACAGAAAGAATAATTTTTCTTTGCAGAAGGATGAAAACTGACGACTGAGGCAGGGTGATTGTTAATCCAACATTTTATTATTTCACTGTTAAACTCTCTGAGTCAGTTTTCAGTTTGATGACTGTAGAGGAGAGAAATGTTAGAATGAACTCAACAGTTTGATTCATCTGTGAATACAACGTTGTGACTGGCTGAATAATCCTCATTAAACCTGCTGTAACCCAAGAAAACAAGCAGAGATTTAAAGAGAACTGACCAGGTGAATGCTGGGTGGTTTTATTATACTGTATAGTGTGTGTGTGTGTGTGTGTGTGTTACTTCCTGTTCTCTCAGTCTTGCCTGTGTCTCTTGAACAAACTTGTTTGTCTTGATTCTTCTGTTCTGAGCTCATGTTACCCACACACTGAATGAGGGGAAAGTTTTTTACCTTCCAGGTGCAAAGTACATTTATTACGCTGTAAACACATTAAAAGAACAGTCAAGGATGAACGTCGGCTTTGTTGTATACTGCTTTCCTGACTGTATTATGCTAGTACTGCGCTGACTTCCGGCTAAAGAAGAATAACTATAAAGTAACTAAATATAACTAACTCACTATAAAGTAATACAATGAAAGTAATTCAGTACACAATATAACATTAGCTAAATCTCTCATGAAACTAACATTACCAAAACACAATGGCAACTGTGCAGCCTCTAATACACACTCTGTTAAAGTCTTATTATATCAACCACTGAACATAAATGACTGATTATATCAACCTCTGAACATATTTGTTTTCAATGCCACTGCATCTTAGATGGGAATACATTTATACAGTCAATGCACAACCGTTAACTGTACCGCTCGCGGGCCACGGACCTAGAATAGCTATTCAAGCTAGCCTTCGTTAGCGTACTAGGCAATTAGCATTGTAACAACAGAGAAATAATTGACCAAACACAAATTTCCAAACTTTTTTTTCCGAGTTTATTATCAACAAGCTCCAATCTCTCAAGACCATGGCCATTTCCACATCTCCTATCTTCTTTTTTAGCTCCCTCAATAGTGAAATTGGACTTAGATTAATATCCTCGTCTTCCTTTCTGAATTCAACGATGATTTTAAATTCCTCTCACGGTCTTTTTCTGTACAACTCTCCTTCCTTCATCTGAACTGTTCTCATCTAAGCTTCGTTTATTGTTTTGATTCGCAAACGAGTGCATTTCCTCCATCCTGGTTCTTCCCCCTCCTCCTTGCCCTCTCACACTGTAAACTGGAGTCCAATCATCAAAATCTAAGC
>CAKAKR010060146.1:0-43584 GCA_916700685.1 Adelosebastes latens
AGGCTTTAGAAAATCTAGCCTGTGACGGGAGACTTTGACCAATCACAGGTCATTTCATTGAGAGAGCGTTCCTATTGGCTGTGCTCCGGTCATGTGACTGGAACTTGGCGTTCCTTCACCAGATTTCACAATGGCGGCGGCGTCACAAACTTTCTCATTTTACAGCTAAACCGTGCACTACAAGATGATTCTGAAAACATTTGAGGAGAGAAATAGGCATTAACGTAACAGAATATTGATTCATATTCGATCAGCGCTGCCTAGTTTGACCGTTTGGTCGGAGTTCAGAGTGATTGACAGCCGGCTCTCATAGACGGCAGCTGGACAGCAGACCTCAGATCAGCTCTTACTGCTTGTTTTCCTCCGATATGTGAAATCTTGCAGATGCCGTTAGGAGCACCGGAGGACACAGAGGCACATGATTTTTTTCAGGTTACCTGTTTCATGTACTACTGTCACAATATAGCGACCATTTTATTAAATTACTTTTTTTTAATCATATTTGCTCCGATCTCGCCTACTGATGCTTTAAGTATACTTCATAAAATAAACGTACTACTTTTTCTTTAGGGTGTTTGAGCTTGGAGAGTGGTATGTCTCACAGTATTACTATTTTCCTGCCTAAAACATTGCTATGATACCGTTTAGAGTCTGGGGTGTTTCAGTCATGAAGAGGTACAACTAGACCGTTTTAAATAGATGTTTTGCATTTTGTAACTGTGGGCGTCAGAGGGTTGAGAAACAGCTTTTGTGGCTGAGAACAACACAAGGAAAACATCTATATACAGTTCTGCAGGTCATTTTAAGCTTTTGAACAAATATTTGTCTATCTCTCTGTCATTCCTGTGATTTCAACCTGTAAAATAAATAAAAAATAAATTACTAATCCAATGTTATATATATATTCAGTGTATACAAGACCAGCTTTTGAATGCCACACAGCTTGTATGTTCATGTAATTGTCTAACTCAGTGTTAGTTTTAATACATTACCTCGGTTGCCTCGACTGCCGTTAGTTTAACAATTAACATGTAGGCTACATACTGTACTACAAGCTCTACTGTATGGGACTTTTTTCCTAGTAAAATGTTCCAATTTTTAGCAGTAGTTGTAACAAAGCATTCAGCTTAACTTAAACAGAATCAACATTATTGGCCAAGTATGTAAACACATTTGACACTGTTTTTGTTGCTCTCAATGTACGTACACAGAAATAGATAGACAGCTGAAAAACAAGGACAACAAAGATGAACAAGAGTAAACATAAACATTTAGCTATAGACTGTTTCTGTAAATTGTAAACAATAAAACAGTAGTGCAATGGTGCAGAGTGCAAATATGCTAGGATAAATATTGAATGACTAATGTATCAACCTAATACATGACGTGGATATGTACAGAATATGCATGTATACATGTCACTAAACAGTATACTATATAAATATACAGCGGCTTAGGTTAATATATGGCAGTGATATGTACATGTTAAAAAAAAAACAGTGTGTATTTAAACGATTAAAAAAATATATGGTGTAATTTAACTGATATTAACTGTTCATCAGAGTGATGGCCTGCGTGAAGAAACTGGTCTTGTGTCTGTTCTTGCTCGTTTCCTGACTCTGGAGGAGTATAAATCCTGAATAAAGGGCAGGTTCAGGTTGGCAACAGTGAGTCTTTCTGCAGTCCTGACTGTCCGTTGTAGTCTGGTCCTGTCCTGTTAGATCCAAACAGTGGTGGCTGTGCAGAGAATAAACTGGATGACTGCAGAGTAGAACTGGATCAGAAGGGCAAGTTGAACTTTCCTGAGTTAAGACAAAAAGACCTTCAAATTTGTTGTACTTAACGAGGAATTTAGCTTCACACCTTTTTTATAATTGTGCCAAATTGAGTTTTAAGGTAACTAGAAATATCCTGTTAGATAACAGTTAGTACAAAGCGTATAAAAAAAAAGAAAGTGATGATTAGCTGTAAAACAAAACAAAAAAGTGTGCAGCATTATTATCTTTTCAGGCTACATTAGCAAGTCCCTCACTGTGGAGTTTGTGATTGAATGGTAAAAACTCAAAATGTTAGAATTAGAAAAAGGTTAAAATAAAAAACACCATATAAGTCCAAAGTTACCCATAAAGATTATGTGTAACTCAGTTTGATGAAGGCAGACTTGGGTTGTTGCCTCAGGTGGCAGCTGTGTTTCTTTGAACTCGAGTACCCCTGTACAGCCTCACACAGACGTAGGACGCCAAAGATAAGTCATTAACAACAAGTACAATGATTTGTCCAACATCTTGTACCTACTACGCTCTGAACACTTGTTACAAGCTCCTCCGTCAGAGATACGCAGACAGACATTAAACCGACGACGAGTATTTTGAGATGGAAAAACTTGAAAGAAAGTCGGGATACCCACAAGGAAATCACTCTGCTTCAGAGGGTGACAAATGGTGAGTGTACATAAGATCTGATTCCCCTTTTTATTGATGAGCAACTTTACTGTTTTGGTTCAATGTTACTTCTCTCAGCTGTTTTCTGAAAAAAAAAAAAACTGTAAAAACTCACTGATATAGGGGAGACCAAGGGCAAATTGTAATCATTTTTTGTTTCAATCAGGGCTGTCACTGGATTAAAATATTTAATCGCGAATTAATGACACATTTTTTTATCTTTTCAAAATGTACCTTAAAGGGAGATTTGTCAAGTATTTAATACTCTTATCTACATGGGAGGGGGCAAATATGCTGCTTTATGCAAATGTATGTATATATTTATTATTGTAAATCAATTAACAACACAAAACAATGACAGATATTGATCCAGAAACCCTCACAGGTACTGCATTTAGCATAAAACAATATGCTCCAATCATAACATGGCAAACTGCAGCCCAACAGGCAACAACAGCTGTCAGTGTGTCAGTGTGATGACTTGACTATGACTTGCCCCAAACTGCATGTGATTATCATAAAGTGGGCATGTCTGTAAAGGGGAGACTCGTGGGTACCCATAGAACACATTTACATTCACATATCTGGAGGTCAGAGGTCAAGGGACCCCTTTGAAAATGGCAATACCAGTTTTTCCTCGCCAAAGTTTGGAGCGTTATTTAACCTCCTTTGTATCTTCACGCTAGCTCTAAAACTGAGCCCGCTACAACCTTCGGAAGGTTGATGCGTTAAAGAAATTAGTGGCGTTAAAACAAATTTGCGTTAACGTGTTATTATCGCATTAACTTTGACAGCCCTAGTTTTGATGTTATTACTCAAAATCCTCTTGAACTATTTGGATCATTTCTTTATGTAGGTAACGTGTATTTGTGTTCTACTTGTTAACAGTCATCAAATGTTTTTACAAGTAATGTTAGAGTCACAATATTGATTGAAAAACTAGAAGTCAAACGTTACATCTGCCCCCACATGCAGGTGGGATTGTAACAACACATAATACCTTCATATAAATACCAAGGACAACAATAAACTCTAAAGAATATAGATATAGTTAAAACAATTTAATATCCATTGAGCAATTTATTACTTTCATACCTCAAAAAAAGTCTTCAAACTTCAGTTTGTCCAGGCAGAGAGGGATCATCAAGCAATTTTAGATGTTACATTTGCCCCTGGTCTCCCCTACACACCTGCTCAGCATCAACCACCATACAGTTAGCAACTAGCTGGCAGACATAGTGGAGCATTTAGCAACTAAAGAGCCAGATATTTCTCTCAGGAGTTGGTGGAGACCAAAACTGAGCTAAAAGTGAGTGAATATTGGACTTGGTAAGAGGGCTCCATGATAAAGTGCTCCGTAACTGTGGGGTATGTAAATGAGCAACTGTTTGCTAACTAGTTTGCATATCAAGATATGTCAATGTTGTGTTCAAAACTTGTATCCGCTGCCCCCAAGGGACCAAACAAATTGCAGGTTTAACTACACATTAGGCAAGGCAAGGCAAGGCAAGGCAGCTTTATTTGTATAGCACATTTCAACAACAGGGCAATTCAAAGTGCTTTACATTACAACTATAGAATGAAACAGATACTACCAATAAAGTAAATACTACCAATATATCAGTGAAATAAACAAGAAACAACAATACAGTATATGTTAAACTAGATGCAGTCATCAAGCACCAGACAGTGTTGTGTTGTGTTTGTGTGTGCTTTATTTGTGGTATTTCACACACAATGCGTGTTGAAATGTTCCGTGTTGAATGTGACATAGCGTTGTGGTGGAGGGCTGTGGACCTCAGGGTGCCTGTGTGGGACAGATACTGACGCAGAGGGAGGGAGAGAGAGGAACATCTTGGGTCACCAGCTGTGTGTCTCTGTGTCAGTAAAATGACTTTTCTCTGTGAGAAATTGTTTTTCTAGTATTAAGGGACTTTTTCAGGTTTATTATGTAATAATTATGTGTAGTTATGACTGTTCATCTTCAAGAATTCACTATTTCCTTTCCGGTGCTGAAGTTTAATACTCTCATGTAATGTCTCATATTAGATCATTTGGTCTCAGAATAGTGTGTGATTATCATAAAATAGAAATCAGTTGTTGCATTAAAGTGGCAGTAGGCAGTATATTTTTGGCATCATTGGGCAAAAATTCCATAATAACCTTTCAGCATATTGTAATTCAAGTATTCTGAGAGATAACTAGACTTCTGCACCTCCTCATGGCTCTGTTTACAGGCTTTAAAAAATCTACGGGAGACTTTGACCAACCACAGGTCATTTCATTGAGAGAGCGTTCCTATTCGCCAAGTTCCGGTCATGTGACCGGAACTTGGCGTTCCTTCAACAGATTTCACAATGGCGGCGGCGGCGTCACAAACTTTCTCATTTTACAGCTAAACCGTGCACTACAAGATGATTCTGAAAACATTTGAGGAGAGAAATAGGCATTACAGTAACATAATATTGATTCATATTTGATCAGCGCTGCCTAGTTTGACCGTTTGGTCGGAGTTCGTGAGTGATTGACAGCTGGCTCTCATAGACGGCAGCAGGACAACAGACCTCAGATCAGCTCTTACTGCTTGTTTTCCTCTGGTCTGTGAAATCTTGCAGATGCCGTTAGGCGACCGTTTTATAAAAATATTTTTTTGAGCATATTTGCTCCAATCTCACCTTCTTCAGCTTTAAATAGGGTGACCAGATCCCAACATTTTTTTTTTCAAACAATTTTTTGCAACTTTTATGAAAAAAGTGGTGCACTTATTATAACAGCATTCGAAAAAGTTGCTAATCTAATAAACTGTTTCTGAAGCAGCAATATTTTGCTCAGATAAATTGGAAAAGTACTTGCCCATACAATATTACAGTATGTTAAATATGGATACATTATAATATAATGTTAACAGACATATATTGTGTACAAAACCTCTTATTTTTTTTCAGAATCCCAAGAGATGTAAATATTATGACTTAATTCTCGAAATCTCAGATTTTTTTTCCCCTCAATGTGGCCCTAATACTCCGTCGTAATTGAGAGAGCTGCATAAAACCAGAGTCAAATTCCATGTATGTATATTCTTGGTAAAATAAAATACGATAAAATCTGGGTGGGGAAAGTGAAAAAGCAGCGCTTGCCCCTCCCTCATTACCACCACTGAGGTGCCCTTAACCCCAACCGCTCCAGTGGAGCAGCAGATCAGACTGTGGTTGCACTGGGCAGCTTCCAGGTGTGAATGTGTAACTGTGTGAATGTGGTCAGGGCGTTCCTGAAAAAGAGAGCATTGCACTCAGTGAACCTCCCCTGAATAAATAAAGGTAAACAAAAAAAAAAAAAAAGCTGATTCTGAAAATGAAACTGAACGTTTGTTTGTTGCTTTGCTGTTTGTCACAGATGTTTAGCAGTTACAATGTTTACCATTTTCGCCATTTTAGTGAAGATGGTTAATTGGCAGCATTTGCTAATTAGTGCTAAACACAAAGTAGAGGCTGATGGGATTGTCATTAGTTTTACATAACAATGGACCATTTTTAATGACCTGATGATTGCTCTCTGTGAAAAGTTAAGGGATCACTAAAGTTAGCCTCTAGGAATCATGGACATCCATTCAATTCATTGTTGAAGCCTAAAAAGTCAACCTGCTGGTGGCGCTAGATGAAACAAATGGTTTCATTAAGGTGACCAGATCCCAACAAACCAAATGTGGGACAAAGAGTATGTTTGTGTGGGACAATGTGGGACACGTTACCAAGACTGAGAGGTCGTCTACAATTTTGATATAATGTCTATCTTACTTAAATAGTAAACATTTCTATTCTGCCTCTTATCTTGTAACATCTCTATGTTTTAATGCCTGAATGCACCCACAGATCACCACATCTCCTTTTGAGCTGCACGTTTCATGTGAGACTCATATGAACACTGTCGCTTCATGTCGTATTCCCCTCCCGGATTATAAATACTCAGAAGTAGCTTCGTTGTAGCTGCACTTCCTTTTCTTTGTGGTAGTTTTTGCATAGCTTGTGACTTTGCAGTGACTCGACTTGTGACTTTCTTCGTTGGGCGTAGCGTAGCAAAGACGGTGAAAGGTCAACCTGCACTTGACCCATGTGTGCACAGTTTGACGGCAAACACAGCGCCGTGATGACAGCCTTCTCTGCTTTCTTCACAGCCATCGAATAAAAGCTAGATTTTAGAAAAGCATCTGTCCTGCGGTGGTTTGACTTCTGAAAACTAGAGCCAATGAAAATGTGGGACATTGTCTCAATATGTGGGACGTGGGACTAGGGATAAAAATGCTGTGCAGTCCCTCGTAAAGTGGGACACCTGGTCGCCCTATAGGTTTCATCCTGTTAGATACTCAGATGCTTCTGTCTGGACCAAAGTGTTGAACATACTGCCGGCCTACATTAACACCCACAGAGCCATGCGGCCAGCTTGCTACTGTGCAAATCCCCTCCTCTCTACTGTGAGGCCATGTGGCCTTCATGAACAGTCTCCGCCTTAAGTTGCTCATTCAGAAACACATAACACCCCCGCCCCCTCCTCTCTCGCTCTGTCCCTCTTTGCTCTTTCTCTCTCCCTCATTGTCATACAAACTGAGCTCTCTCAAACCTCTCCTCATGGGCTCACTCATGGTGAGAGCTGGGAAGAGCACTGGAGGGACTGGGCGATCTAGACTTGTATTTTCCACAGAAGGCACCGGATAAATCCCTCCTAGGGATAAATGGAAGCATAACCACAGACTACAGACAAGAAGCAACCTTTCTCAGGTACTCTTTACCAATCCCTTTCCCTTGAGGTCACAAGCAGTTTGTTTCTGTCTTTATTATTGTTCCTCTGTATAAATTGCAAGTGTACACTACTGTGTTTTAATTTCTTGAATAAGGAACAACTGGTATCCTTGGCGTTCAGAGACAGCTGAGCTTTTGTGGCTGCACTTGCGCTTTGCGCCTGTAGCTGTATTATGTAGGGCAAAGGTTACCGGCTACGCTGCAGAGAAAGCAGCTATTTCCCTTGTGTGGTGTGTTTAGCCTGACACCTCAGGCTGCTCTGTGACCGTTGCTGCATAAAGTTTACGTTGTTTTAAACGAATACATTTTTCTTGTGCAAATATTAGAACAGCAATAACGGACTCTTTAAAAAGTTACTTTGCCAAAACTACACTGATATGAAATATTCAATCTCTTCACATTATTGTTTTCAGAAATTACAAGCTGCATACATAAATAAAAGTGTTTAGTTATTGACGTTAATAAACAGCAGAACCACAGAAAGGAGCTTTTGTTGTGTTTCTGCATGCATGTCTAGGACGGTGAGATAATCAAATCAAAAATTATTTACCCCTGAGCCCCTCCCTGTTGGTGGACTGGGATAAAATAGAAACTTACTCAGCAGAAGTGACCAACAACTATTCCCTAAGCTGCCAAGATGTGGTCACATGTAGAGCAAAAATATTATCTGAGGTATTTTTAAAAAAAACACCGTAAGTTGTTGACAGCAGTTGTTCTTTGTACCTGGGCTGATTCTGCCTCCTCCTCATGCAGCCACTTGACCCAGTATTGATCATGCCTGTTTAACTCCTAACTTTCCACCAGGCTCCTGAAAGTTTTGTGATGGTCAGTCAGGTCAGATGGAAATTGGCTGATTCAGGTTCAGTAAGTCCGGTGCGTTCCTCTAGTCAGCCCACCTCCCAGGAATTACATTCCTGTGCAACTAATTTCAGCCTCAGTCTCTCAGCCAGACAAAATATGTTCCAGTGTTTGTTTTTTTAAGATGATACATAATACTGGGGTGCTGTGGCTGCTGGCCATCAGGCATACACTACTTTTTAGCCATGTTAGAGGCGTGGCTGTAGGGATGGCAGTGTACCGCTTTGTTCCAGACTGAAATGTCTCAACAACTGTTGGATTGCCATGAAATGCCGCCATGTCTCCCTCCCAGTAGATGAGCCAGCTCAATGTTCCCTCAGCCCAGTGTTGGTTGGGTTGGTTAGGTTTAGGCATGTGGAGTGAGATTGGTTAGGATATGAATATCAGGGTAAGCTTAAGGCAGAGTAGGGCAGGTCATTGGGGTTTTGGAATGGGATGCTGCCGGTGTTACACCGAAATCTGTCTAGACATTTAGACAACTCTACTAAATGATGTAAGCAAAATTTGCCTGGGGCTTCAGCACAGAAGCCCAGAGGAAGGTGGAGAAGAATTTGCCTGTCTATGATAAGTGTGATGGTTTGAGGAGATTCGTCCAACGACTAACTGTCAACTTCCTATAGAGCCTTCCCTGCTGCACATATCATTTAGCTACCCTGCACTTTGCTACCCTGAATGCAAAATACAAAGCAGTCACTTTAGTTAATAAAGTCTTTTCTAATGCAGCTATTGTTGTGGTGCTGGAAAATATTTAGGATGTAATTGCTCTCAACTAGGGCTGTCAAAGTTAACACGATAATGACGCATTCATGCAAATTTGTTTTAACGGCACTAATTTCTTTAACGCAACTTGCGATTTTTAGGTTGTAGCGGGCTCAGTTTTAAAGCTAGAGTGAAGATACTGGCATCATATGGAACTAGAAAACCCAAAGAATCTATTGGTGCCAACCAGGTCATACTAGCTTGTCACAAAGGAGGCTAAATAGGGCTCCAAACTTGTGCTACATTTTGGCGAGGAAAAACTAGCATGTCCATTTTCAAAGGGGATCCCTTGACCTCTGACCTCAAGATATGTGAATGTAAATGGGTTCTATGGGTACCCACGAGTCTCCCCTTTACAGACATGCCCACTTTATGATAATCACATGCAGTTTGGGGCAAGTCATAGTCAAGTCAGCACACTGACACACTGACAGCTGTTGTTGCCTGTCGGGCTGCAGCTTGCCATGTTATGATTTGAGCATATTGTTTTATGCTAAATGCAGTACCTGTGAGGGTTTCTGGACAATATCTGTTATTGTTTTGTGTTGTTAATTGATTTCTAGTAATAAATATATACATACATTTGCATAAAGCAGCAAATTTGTCCACTCCCATGTTGATAAGAGTGTTAAAACTTGACAAATCTCCCTTTAAGATACATTTTGAACAGATAAAAAATGTGCGAATAATTGCAATTAAGTACGGACAATCATGCGATTAATCGCGATTAAATATTGTAATCGATTGACAGTCCTACTTTCAACATAATAGTAATTTAGGGCCCGTTGATCAAACAAACAGAACTGAGTTTTATGGACACACATCAGCTGTAATTTTTGTTACGGCTGGATTTATAACTACAGTTAGAGTCAGCAATTCATTTTTAATTAATCAAAGTGCTGTTTAGATTTGTCCGTGGACAATGAAACACAAACCTGTGCATCAGTGATTAACAACAATAAGTCTTTACTGTTATACCAACAGACATGTCTGGTTTAATGAGGATTGAAGTCTTAATAATAATACTAATATAATACATGATAATAAATATATATTTGTTAAAACAAGTTATTTATTGTTTATAAGATGTTTTCTGAACATGAATAAGACTAATACGATTGTGAGTGAACATGCTCTTCTTGTGTTTAGCAGTTATCAGTAGAGTTTTGTCTTCCAGGAAACAATGACACCATTTATAGGACATGAACTGAATAGATGATAAACATGACAGTTATGCCCGTTGGTTTTTAGAGCAGCGGTACCGCCTTTTGCCTGGTTTCAATGTTACCGCAGATAATTGATGTGAGAAGGCAAACAGGCCTCCCATGTATTTGAATTTACAGTGACCTGCCAACTGCCAAAGCTTATCTTCCTTCTGCTTGGGTGACACTGTCGCACCGAATCACAACATTAAATTGATATGGCAGACAGCTTTTACACACCAGCTTACATTTGGGTAGCAAATTTAGGGCTCATTGTCTTGTTCAAGGACTCTGACATGTGAGTGACCGACCCGTTCTACCACCTGAGCTATGGATTCCTTGATATACACTGATAATGTTTGGGTTAAAAACACATGATATACTTTTATATAATGTTTTCCATATGACACAGCCTTGTACTGCCCAGTAAACTCTACATTATAAATTAGTGCATATCACTTACTGTCTACTGCATCACCTCTGTTAAATTATATATTATACGTTGTAAACACATGCATTAACTAGAATGGCACTTTGAGAGCGCAGACCTCCGCTAAGCTGCCCAAGTACGATCGCCCCCCCCTCTCCGTTCAGCTTGCGCCATCATCCACGTGTATTTTTGTTTATGTTGAGATCAGCTGTACGTAGCGGAGCATCGTAAAACACTTCATTCATCTAGACAGAAACCAAATAAAACTCACCTAAACCGTCGTCGTTACTCTTTCCAACAATCACCAAGTGTGCTTTGGTCGAACTCAACTGTAATTTCACAGAGTTTAATGTGAAAAAACGCTGAATCTACAGGTGTCCCCACCTCCCTCCACCCCCCGCTCTCTCTCTGTCCCTCTCTCTGCTGGCAGAAGGAAAGAGGCAGGGTGACGCATCATGAACGCTTAAAGCCTGTGGTGTTGATGCAGAGGCTGAGCGGAGTTATTAAAAAGAATTCCCGAAGCTGGATCATGATCCGGATTGCCACCATCTAATAGAGTGTTCATTGTGCCACACACCACCCCTCCAAAAAATCTCATTCAAATCCATCGCAGACTTTTGGAGTAATCCTCCAAACGGACAAACAATAGAATAGAATAGAAAGCTTTATTGTCATTGTAGATGGTACAACGAAATTTGGAGGCTTCTCCAGCTCAGTGCAGTTAAAAATAGATAAATAAAAAACAACAGACAGCTACAATACACATTCATTCCTCCATTTTACACCTAACATTCACAACATTCACAGTACCCATTCGTTCCCCACATAATACACATATGTTTGGAGTGCTTCTCCGGATCAGTGCAATTAAAAAAAACTGTGTATAAATAGTGTAGCTATTTCACTAATAAAAAAATAATTATTGCACAAGTATGAGGTATTTACTGTTTGACAGAGTTAAGAGTTCTTATGGCCCAGGGAAAGAAACTGTTCGTGAGTCTGGTGGTGCGAGCTCTGATGGAGCTGTAGCGCCTGCCGGAGGGCAACAGGTTCAATAGGTGTTGTGCTGGGTGGGAGGAGGCCTTGATCATGTTTTTGGCTCTGTTGAAGCAGCGGGAACTGGAAATGTCCTCCAGGGAGGGCAGAGGGCAGCCAACAATCTTTTGGGCTGAGTTTATGACCCTCTGGAGAGCTCTCCTTTCCGCAGCTGAGCACCCAGCGTACCACACTGTGATGCCATACGCCAGTATGCTCTCGATGGCAGAGCGATAGAAGGCCACCAGCAGCTTCTGTCACAGTTTGTTTTTCCTGAGTAGCCTTCAGGAAGTGTAGACGCTGCTGTGCCTTCTTCACTGTCGCTGTGGTGTTAGTGGACCAGGAGAGCTCCTCCTTGACGTGGATGCCCAAGAACTTGAAGGTCGGGACCCTTTTTTACGCAGTCTCCGTGGATGTGGAGTGGGGCAGGGTCCGCACGGTGTTTTCTGAAGTCGATGATGATTTCCTTTGTTTTTACCGTGTTGAGAGCCAGGTTAATGTCTGCACACCATGCCGCCAGTCGCTGGACCTCGTCTCTGTAGGCCGTCTCGTCTCCTTTCAAGATGAGCCCGACCACGGTGGTGTCGTCTGCAAATTTGATGACAGTGTTTGAGGGATGGGATGGAGTGCAGTCATGGGTGTAGAGTGCATAGAGTAAACAAACAAACCAACAAACCAACAAACCAACGCCGGTGACACATAACCTCCTTCCTAGGCCTTGGGCCTTGGCGGAGGTAACTAACTGACACCCAACAGTAGCCATCGGCAACATCTTTGATCAATTAATGCAACTTGTCAACACCGACAACACACACATGTCAACTGCATTTTCCAGTTCATCAGTTCACAAACACAAAAGAAGACATGTGACATAGTAAACAAACAATGTCTGCACTTAAAGGCCCATCTGTCATTTTTTGTAAGATTTTGAATGCAGGACTCACTGACTTGCTTACTCTTTTTAAGATGACATCAGGTTAAAGGATTTAACGGAATGGATTTGTGGAATGGGTTAGGTGATGGGTTGAAGGGGAGCACAAATATAAATCAATTTAAAAAGCTATACAAGAAAGATATTTTTGGGAGGTATATGGTTGAGGAAGAGTTGTGTTAAAGGTTGGTTATATACTTTTTAACTCCGGATGGATTTGTGGGTTGTAAATAAACTTGGGATGCTGTTCATATATTCAACTTGTGATGTAAATAAATCTGGGATAGTTTATATATTATATTATATTATCATTCTATGATATATGAGTTAATAGAGGAGAAGTGAGAAAGGGGTAGGGAAATATAAGTTTTTCTTCTACCTACTCCTTTTCGGACACTATTACTCTTGTTTTGTTTGTTATTATTTTGTATCTGTTTTTATTTATTATATGTTCGAAATAAAGTCTTTCATTCATTCATTCATTCATTCATTCATTCAAAGAGTTGGCACTTGTGGGGAAAAATTAGGTCTTATTTAAAGTACAACTTTGATAGAAAATATTTTACTCAGATAGAATAGAAAAAGGATAACGGTCTAAAAGGAAAAAGTCTTTATCAGCTAAAACATTTGCTAAGTTTAGGGTTAAGATTATGCAATAAAAACCTTTAACCTTCTTTATTCAAAGCACCTTAAACATAATTATTTACTGTGATTCCAATCTATTTTGCCTATAACAGGGTTATTATTCAAAAGGTCCATTAATACAGTTTTGTAAATTCAAATTATTAAATGAAATGATTTCCAATGTTAATGATGTGTCCACAAGATCCGTATACCGATAAATCGCCCAGGCTATTATATCGGTCGATATTAGTTTATTGTAGATATATCATATTGGTATATACTGTATATCAGTCAATAAGTAACACGAATCATGTCACCACCATTCACCATTACAGTACATAGTTTGTCCACCAGAGAGCCAACAAGTTGAGCTGTAAAATGTCCCGCTCAGCGTGTATCTTGGTCACAATTAGAAAAAGAAATCGAACGGATCCCTATCAAGATTGTTTGTAAAATATTAAATATTAAATTAAATATCAATATCAGTATCTGCCTCATAAATCCAGTATCAGTCAGGCTATGCTGTCCACTGATGTAATACAACTTTAAACACTATCTTCTTCTTCTGTTCTTGTTCTTGTTATTCTCGGAGGTCTTCTGGCTCTTAATGTATAACTGCAAAACTCTGGTGTTGATAACGCATCCTCTGCTGATTTTCATAATTCTCTTCTCACTTAATGATCCATAAAACACTTTAGGAAAGTTGTTTTGAGCATCACAGCATTTGAAGCTTTTTAACAGTGATGTAGTAGCACACATATTTCCCAGTCTATTTGCTCCACTCCCACACCAAATCGGCTGCAACACAAAAGCAACATTGATGGGAGAATAACGGTCATGCCAAGCAGCGCTGACCCTGTGATGACCTAATACAGCATACTGCTGGCATTGTGCGGATTATGAACATTAATATACAGCAATTAAATCATGTCAAAATGTCTGCTGTGGTTAGGGATTATATTTGCTTGGTACTGAAAGGGACATTTACACTGAGAATATGCTACTTAGTCACCATTTGCAACTAAATCTACAAAATAATTCAAATATAGGTTATACCATATTGTGACCATTGTAATTCTGTCACCGAAACGCCACTGAGATTATTTGTTTTTGTTAACCCTTCTGTTGTCACAGTGCGATGGAAAAGACGCACGGTCAAGAGGTCAAGTTCAGGCTGGATATGGGCACAGCCCATCCTGCACCCAGCATCCCGAGCAGAGGACAGTGGTCCAGCAAAGTTGAGTTCCTCTTGGCTGTTGCAGGACAAATCGTAGGCCTAGGAAATGTGTGGAGGTTCCCTTACCTGTGCTACAAAAATGGAGGAGGTAAGTGCTACTTGTTAAAACAACTCAAACTGTGGAAGCACTTGATGGCAACACGACAAATATTGAGTTAACAATGAAAGCTGCAAGAGCGAAATCTTTCAAATAATAATGTTTGTCGACGTATTATCAGCCAAAATCTCATCTCAGAACTACTATGTAAATATTACCTTCCAAGAACTATAAAGCTACTCCTTTTTTAAAGAGGAACTTCACACAGACTATTATTCCTGCTTGTGCTGCCATCCAGCAATATCTGAAATGACTTATATCTCATAATTCTAAGAAAATATCGTTCCTTTCCTTTTCCTGTGGTGAATGCAATGTGCTCCAATACATCCACAATGCACTACTGTGCCACGTTTGGTGTGTGGTGAAATTAACAAATCAAACCTGACTAACACCTAACTGTGAGGTTGTTGCACGGTCGCCAAGAGACACACAAGCAAATAGACAACACACAAGCAAATGGAGAAAACATCTCTACCACTTTGATAATACCTTGTATAAAAAAAACTGCTGCAACTTTTATTTCACAACACATATGTGTCATAAAGAAGAAGAAGAAGAAACCTTTATTCGTCATAGTACATACAGGTACATACATGAAATTTGACCTCTGCATTTAACCCATCCTAAGTATTTTTAGGAGCAGTGGACTGCTGCAAACTCCCAAGAAACACACTGAAAATACAGAAAACACGAGCATATCCAGACAAGTTGCACACAAACACTTTAAAGGAAACTCAAAACTGACAAAGAAGCCCAGACTGCTGAACTGATGAGCTGATAGAGAGTGTTGGAGATTGGATGTGTGTTTTACTAACAATGTCATCTCATAACGCATCTCAATGTGATTCTTGTGGATTACCACCAAACTACAAACAACTCATGTGGTGTAACTTTTCCTTTTTTCCAAGGGGTGTTCTTCATCCCTTATGTCCTCTTCCTCTTCACCTGCGGCATCCCCCTGTTTCTAATGGAGACGTCTCTCGGCCAGTACACCAAACAGGGAACTATTACCTGCTGGAGGAAAATCTGTCCCCTTTTTGGAGGTAAAGATGTAGAATCAGAGTATCCGTGTGAAATCAAATAGATACATGTATTTATACAGAAATATATGTGTACGTGTAAAAGTGTAAAGGCTGGGCCTTTAAGTCTAAGTTATAGAAAACTATAAACACGAGGTGCAAACTATTGATTTTTTAATTGCAACCTCTCAAATCTAATCCTTCACATTACAAATTGCAAAATTCATGCACTCACATTTTTCTACAGTTGTTGCAGTGAATGTAGGACAAAACATTCACACATATCAAGAAATGTGACATTTCAGACAACATTTGTATATGTGCTAATCTGTATATGAAGTATGTAATGCAATACTTGTTTATATTTTCTCACTTTCTCATAAAAATATATTTCTTTTGCTTCATAAGAAGATCAATAATTACCGTGGTGGGATCTTACAACCTGTCACATGGTGTCTTTCTGCAAATTTTGTTTTGTGTGCTCAAACTTTTGCTACAAATCTTGCAGAGATATGTGATGGAAGTGATTCCCCCACCTGTAGAACAGAGAGAAACAGAGTTGTTGGTTAAGATGTGAGTCTTGACATTGATTGACGTGAACTTTTATCTCTGGTGTATTTCAGAAATGATTAAAATAAAACTTGTCCACCAGGTTTTACACCATCTTTCCTAAGTAACCCAACAAGCAATGTCAGGTTTGGTGAACCATAATTACTGTAACAGGGATTTAGTCTCGCATTGGTTAAATATTGCCTCCTGTGAGTTATTACATGAGTTACAACAATCTTTCTCCATCTGTCTCATGTGTGCATGCAGTCAAGTGCACATGTATTTAGTAAATCTACAACAGCAACATTTATACTGGAATAGCAGCCTGTTCTTGGGTAATATCATCATTAAAATCATAGTATGTGACATTTATTTCCTTTAAATTACATTATTAGAATATTTAATTGATAAGTGAATACTGTTTCACTTTCATCAGTTCCATCAGTATTTAATTTGTTTTATATTGTATTTAAATGTGAGTTAATTAATAACTTTAAAACGTGTTGGTTCATGTATATTTTATCACTGTATTTTTTTTTATGTTCCATTTTATTTAATATTTACATATATTAGTATTATTTTATATCATTTTATAAATGCTATTTGTTTGTATTTAAATGTAAATTATCTTTTCACTTTGTAATTTTCTGGTTTATAGCCTATAATCAATCAAAGTCTGATATTTTGGCACAAAATAGGCTCAATAACAGTAACATGCTGGACACTTTAGTTTATTCTACAACTATTTGGCAGTGATAATTAGATGTTGCTTACTTTCAAGCATTGAACTTGTGATTTAAATACTTTTTGTTTCTTTGTTTGTTGTCAGGGATTGGTTATGGCAATCTGGTGGTTGTTTTATACTCCAGCATCTATTACATCATCATATTGGCCTGGGCTTTCCTGTATCTCTTCTCCTCCTTCAGCACTGAACTTCCCTGGGCGAATTGTAGAAACAGCTGGAACACAGGTAGGTTACCAGTATGTGACCTGACTGACATAAAAACGCATGGAAACAAACTAATAACTAGATTATTATGAATCTTCAGTGCAATAATGACTCATTGCATTCGCACAATGTTTAGGGAAATCATGTTGCTGGCTGATTTTTTTCCCTCTCAGGATTAAGTTTTATTGTATTAGTTGTCATGTTATTGTTTGTTTTAAAGATTAATCATATTTTTGGCTCATTTGAGGATCTGGCGTGCAAAATCCAGAGATGAGTCATGAGGTCCACTTCACTTATTTACTTACTTACTCACTTTTACTTAAAGATCCCCTCCAGACACATCTCTTGTGCAAATATTGCTCATTTACAATGTTTAACTGCTGGAGACAAGGTGTCTCCTACTTCTCTGAAACGAACATTCTCAGTGAATGTGCACGGAGATTTCAAGTTACCATATCACACTTGTGTAAATTGCATAGCAGAACCACGACTGACTTCCAAACTGGTTGACGTACACATCTTAAACGGAGATAACAGAGATTTTAGGTGAACATAGAGAAACTCTCTTCCTTCAGATACTACAACTTAGTGTAAAATAGTATTTAATCCATTTATTGACATTGTTGTCATAATAGACTCGGGGAGCAGCAGCCCCAACACTGCGCACCTCAACACTGGCCCTTACATACACTGTAGTAGGGATGCATCAATACCGATACTGATATCGGACATCGGTACTGACTCAAATAGGTGGATTGGATATCGGTGGCAGTGGGCTGATTTGGTATTGGTTACCATTATTTTAATAAATAACAATTCAGTACATTTATATCTGTGTATTTATTTTTTATGTTTTGTTTTACAAAGTTAGGAAAGTAATGTTTAAGTCAAGCCTGATGTTGCCTTACACATTAAAGAATGATCCCAGTCACTCCCACACAGTGAGGCATACAGTGTATTAATTAAACACTGGCTCATACACACCATGCAGATGCCTAGTTTAACACAACCACACAAACCATAACCTGGACTATTCGCTCAACACCACTCCCCTGGCTCCCTGTCCTATCCAACATAAGCCCCTCACCCACCCATATCAGACAAGTCGCATTTAGTCAAAGGATGCTCCATAAGGTCAAAGAACCCCCCCATCTACCGATCCACACAGACATCTTCAATCCGCCTACTGCTCCAATCTAGACGACCAATATGGAAAAAACACCAGCCGACTTTATCAAACAATCTGGTTGGGAAAAGAAACGGGAGTCCAAGGATGTCCCAAACAAACATCTGGTGCTCCCCACTCAACCTGGTACCAGCCTCCCAAGGAGACAGTGGTTAACCCCTCACCAGCTTCAGGACCGGTCGGTGGCCACGGCCCCTGCTTGGCCAGTGTCCATAGGTGGGGCAGCTGCCCAAGCTCACTGTGTGCTTGTGGAGAGGAGCAAGCAGCCGATTAGACTGTTGTCAGGCTATTAAATAGGCATTATCGGTCGCTATAAGCAACATAGATGTGGGCTAATGGGGGCCCACTACACCCACTGGTAGGTTTTATCATCTATTCACATGGTAAGACGGTATAAAAGAAGACAACAGCGACCTCTAGCGACCGTAGTAATTATGATAGGAGCAGAGGAGGAAGTGAGGTGCTGTAGTATAGACGGCATGAAACTCTGTATCAGGTGGAGGTCGGGGGTGATGGATGGGTCACAAAACAGGGCTTTTACGCAGGAGACTGGAGTTCGCATACCGTGTGAAACCAACAAAGTCTAGTTGCTTTTTTGTTCACAAGCGTTCAGTTTTGCTTTCACTTTTGAAACGGGCAACACTTCATTTTACAGGTCTGCAAATTTCATGATAATTAGCAAGTAACCGATTTGAAATTACTTTGCAATTACTGCCAAATTACCCCAATATTTAACTTAAAATGTATCGAAAATTACTTTATTATAAACATTATTTAATAATTATATTACGTTATTTCCTAATAGCTAGTAATTTATTGAATACATTTCCAGGAAAAGAATACAAAGTTAATACAAAGATATGCTTTATTTCCATGTCTGCTGATAAATAGATAATAATTAGCAAATAACTTCTTTGAAATTTCTTAAAAAACTCCCTGAATCATGACATTAGCTACCACGTTACATTTGTGTAGACAATAAGTCACACAATGGTGAGATTTGTGCCTGATCAGAAGTGTCTTCTATTAGTTTTGGTTTCCACCCTGATGAAGAGCAGCCGCTACTCAAGCCTAAGGGCCCTATTTTAAAGATTATATGCTATTTTAGCATATAATTATTAAATCATGTTTATAATAAAGTAATTTTCAATAGGTAAATATTGGGGTAATTTGGCAGTAATTCCAAAGAAATTTCAAATAAGTAACTTGCTAGTTATCAGCTAATTACCATGAAATCTGCGGACCTATAAAATGAAGTGTTACCTTGAAACATAGTTATTTTAAGCCAAAACACAATGTTTTTCCCTAAACTTAACTAAGTGGTTTTGTTGTCTAACCCTAAAGAAGCCTTTTTGTTTGTGTTCAAACGTAACATTTCATTCAGTTTTACGTGTTAGATCAGGTTGCTTTTAAGTTTTACAACGTAGTAGGCGTAGTAGGCCCCTACTGACCCACATCTATGATGCTTACAGCGACCGATAACGGCTATTTAATGGCCTGATAACAGTCGAATCGGGTGCACGATGGAATCACATCACTGAAGCTTGCTCTCTCCAAAGACTAAAAGGAAGATCAGTCAAACCATACATCAGACCAGGAGGCAACTGCTTGGCTCAAGGACTTTGCATTTGCTAAATAATTCTAGGCTATATGGAAATGTCCCCCGTTCCATTTTTGTTGTAAAATAAGAACATAAATAAAACGCTTTAACAAAGGCAGAATGTGATCATGTGTGTGAATGTCCCTGAATGCCTTGTTTAATTAAACCATCCTGTATGTCTTTGCAACAGAGACCTGTGTGGAGTTTAATCGAAGAGCAGACAATTTGAACTGGACTGTAGCTGAAAATGCAACATCACCAGTGAGGGAGTTTTGGGAGTGAGTATGAAAACCAAAATCCAAATATGACAAGAAGCTCTGATGGTGTCTTGACATTTATGAATTATAACTGAAAATGTGATTTGCAGGAGAAGAGTTTTGAATGTCACAGGGAGTGTCCATGAGTTAGGCGGCATACGATGGGAGCTGGCTCTGTGTCTTCTGTTGTCCTGGATCATCTGTTACTTTTGTGTCTGGAAAGGAGTAAAGTCCACTGGGAAGGTAGGACGAGGACACTGCAATCATATCACTTTGCTAGATACGCTGCCTCTATCACTACAATCTAATTACAGATTGAAAACTTGATATGCTTGTGCAAAGTTCATGGTTAATCATAAATGTTTACCAGCACACAAGTAGCAAAAAAGGAAGAACACTAGAGTGAGGACCAAAATGTCTCACAACTAGGCTACTGTATGAATTTGCTTTAAATTTGGGCCGACACTGATGACTTTGATGATCCTCTGACTTTTCTTCCAGCGCCACCATGAGGTTCACATGTGGTTTGAGTGATATATCTCAACAACTATTTGATGGACTACTGTGAAATCTCATGTCCCCCTCAAGATGATTGTAATCACTTTGGTGATCCCTTAACTTTTCATCTAGCGCCATCATCAGGTCAAGATTTAACTCTGCATAATACTTTGATTTATGACCAAATACCTGCAAAACTACCAACATTCCCATCAGCCTTAGCTGTACTTTTTGTGCCAATTAGCAAATGTTAGCATGCTAAACTAAGATGTGAAAATGGTAAACAATAAGTTCTGAACACCTGCATGTTAGCATTGTCACTGGTAGCATGCTGACATTAGCATTTAGCTCGAAACACGTCTGCGCCTAACTGCAGCCCCACAGAGCCGCTAGTGTGGCTATGTTCTCTTAGTAATTAACGGGACCAGTGTGTAGGATTTAGGGATTTACTGGCAGAAATGGAATATAATATTCATAACTATGTTTTCATTAGTGTTTAATCACCTGAAACTAAGAATTGTTGTGTTTTCGTTAGCTTAGAATGAGCCATTCATATCAGAACGGACAAACCAAACACTGGCTCTAGAGAGAGCATTTCACGTTTTTTACGTTACCTCAAGGCCACCGTAGTTCTCCGACACGCTTGGAAAGGGAGGGATGAGCAGAGGGGTATTCAGTCGGTTGCAATCTGCAACCACACCACTAGATGTCACTAAATCCTACACACTGGACCTGTAAGGAGGCTGCACCTTTAGGCTTTGGGGTGGTAAACTGTGTTTCCATATCAGACTTCTATACAGAATCCAGTGTAAATGAGGATTATTATGTGTTTGATACATGCTACAGTAGCTCAAACCAAATGAAATAAAGCAATGTTGAATATCTTTTCTGGAGCTCTGTAGGACGTGACCACATAACAGCCAATCTGGCAACACAGCTATCACACACACAGCTAAGTCCACAATTTTGCCACCAATTAACCCTCACTCTTCCACAGGTAGTTTACTTTACGGCCACATTTCCATACGTGATGCTGGCGGTGTTGCTTGTTCGTGGAGTCACGTTGCCGGGGGCCTTAGACGGGATCAAGTTCTACCTCTACCCAGATCCATCCCGCCTCACTGATCCACAGGTATGAGCACGCTTCACTGCTTCTCTGTTTGAATGATATGAGGCTCACATGAACCGACCACCTCGACAACCCTCGTGTACTGTACCTGCAGGTGGTCCAATCATTTACAAACGCATGTTGTTTGGACAAGCATTGTTGACATTTTGAAAGTTTCCGAAATAATGTAGCTCAAAAGAAGTGCTGGAACAAACATTTAAATGGACTTGGACTTATATAGCGCTTTTCTAGTCTTCCGACCACTCAAAGCGCTTTACACTACATATCAGCATTCACCCATTCACACACACATTCATACACTGATGGCAGAGGCTGCTAAGGTGCCAACTTTGCCTATCAGGATCTAATCTAAATACTCATTCACACACCGATGGCTATGCCTTCGGGAGCAATTTGGGGTTAAGTGTCTTGCTCAAGGACACATCGGCATGTGACCTGGAGCAGCCGGGGATCGAACCACCGACCTTCCGATTGGTGGACAACCTGCTCTACCCTCTGAGCCACAGCCGCCCATTTACAGAACATTTAGTATATATGACATATTTTAATTACACTTTAGTTGAAAGTTAAGGGGAAGTCAGAGTTCAGGAGATTGAAAGAATCGGTTACCTATACATTGTTTCAAATGGCATCAAAATTTCCACTGTAGCCGTGTTTGCAGATGATTGCTTTGTTGACGTCACACTGACTCGACAGCAGTGTAAAACATTAGCAAATGTGTGTTAACGAGTTCTGTCTAAACTCACTGCAGAGTTGTAACACACAGTCTTTCATATGTAATTTGTTGTAGATGAACACGTGTCCTTTATTTGTCCTGCAGGTGTGGATGGATGCGGGCACACAAATCTTTTATTCCTATGCTATTTGTATTGGGTGTCTAACTGCACTTGGCAGTTATAACAAATACAACAACAACTGTTACAAGTAAGTTTGATATTATGTGTTTTCCAGTTTGGGTAGGACTGTAGATTCACACAAAACACACACAAAAAGAAAGAACACATCTAACAGAGAGTTGGCCAGGTTGCAGCTTCAGTAGGCCAGTGATTTGAAAAGCACAACAGCCGCTGAAGATATATAAGACCTTTTGAGCCGTTTGTCAGAACATCTTCAATGCCCATTTTAGATAAAAAAAAACATTTGGAATAGTTTATAGGAAAAGAAACCACATCGTATTGAAGTAAAGTTTCCTCCAAAAATATTCTAGTGATTCAGTAGTCATGCCATAAATACAACAAGGCTTCTTAGGCTAGTTTAGGATGTGAGTCACAACTACAGAAAGAAAAATGTATGTATTTCAGATGTATGTATTAGATGCATGAAAAGTTTTATACATCTAATATAAAACAATGGAGTATAAACTGTATTTTTTTTTGTTTTTAGGGACTGCATGTACTTGTGCATTCTGAACAGTGGGACCAGTTTTGTGGCTGGCTTTGCCATCTTCTCTGCTCTTGGATTCATGGCGTATGAGCAGAACACAGACATATCAAAAGTGGCAGAGTCGGGTGAGAATATAGAATATGTTATTAATAAGAGAATAAATCAAGGAATTAATGAGCGTTGTACTATCCGGTCAGCATATAGCACAAAATCCACTTGATAGTGGACAATGTGTAGGATTTGGCGGCATCTAGCGGCGTGATTGCAGACTGAGTACCCCTCCGCTCACTCCTCCCTTTCCAAGACTGCGGTAACGTGAGCAGATAACACTACTTTAGGAGCAACAGAAGTCAGACGGTGGCTGGCGGTACCACGTTTTGCACTCTGTGGCTCACGTTACTGCAGTTTCACAAGCGGGTCGGAGAACTGCAATGGCCTTCACGTAACATGAAACGCGAAATGCTCTCTCTAGAGCCAGTGTTTGGTTTGTACGTTCTGGGCTACTGTAGAAACATGGTGAAGCAACATGGCGGACTCTGTGAAGAGGACTCGCTCCCTATGTAGATACGAAGGGCTCATTCTAAGCTAACGAAAACACAATTCTTAGTTTCAGGTGATTATACACTAATGAAAATACACACTGATCAGCCATAACATTATGACCACTGACAGGTGAAGTGAATAACATTGACTATCTCGTTACAATGGCAGCCGGCAGTGGGGGGGATATATTAGGCAGCAAGTGAACATTTTGTCCTTGAAGTTGATGTGTTGGAAGCAGAAAAAATATAGGGCCAGATAGTGCTGGCTAGACGACCGGGTCAGAGCATCTCCAGAACTGCAGCTCTTGTGGGATGTTCCCGGTCTGCAGTGGTCAGGACCTACCAAAAGTGGTCCAAGGAAGGAAAACCAGTGAACCGGCGACAGGGTCATGGGCGGCCAAGGCTCATTGATGCACGTGGGGAGCGAAGGCTGGCCCGTGTTGTCCGATCCAATAGAAGAGCTACTGGAGCTAAAATTGCTGAAAAAGTTAATGCTGGTTCTGATAGAAAGGTGTCAGAACACACAGTGAGGAGCAGTTTGTTGCGTATGGGGCTGTGTAGCCGCAGACCGGTCAGGGTGCCCGTGCTGACCCGTGTCCACCGCCAAAAGCGCCTACAGTGGGCACGTGAGCATCAGAACTGGACCACGGAGCGATGGAAGAAGGTGGCCCGGTCTGATGAATCACGTTTTCCTTTACATCATGTGGATGGCAACGAGTTCGAGGTGTCGACTCGGCCTCCAAATTTTCCAGATCTCAATCCAATCGAGCATCTGTGGGATGTGCTGGACAAACAAGTCCGATCCACTGAGGCCCCACCTCGCAACTTACAGGACTTAAAGGATCTGCTACTGACGGCTTTGTGCCAGATACCACCTTCAGAGGTCTAGTGGAGTCTATGCAGGCAAAAGAGTGACCTGCTCAATATTAGGCAGGTGGTCATAATGTTATGGCTGATCGGTGTAGTTCCAAAATACTACACACTGGCCTTTAATTCCATAAAAGTGAAAAATCAGCAGAAAAAATGTCCATTGTTTCTTTTGACCATCTCATTCTCACTGCAGGTCCCGGCTTGGCGTTCATTGCCTATCCTCGAGCAGTCGCCATGATGCCTTTTCCTCAGGTCTGGGCGATATTCTTTTTCATTATGATCATCCTACTGGGACTGGACAGTGAGGTAAGCGGACTCTTCTTTAGCACTGAGAGAATCAGAAAAAGCAGTTTCGTTTCTCTCTTGAATAAACTTTTAATTTGGGGATAGTATATTTTTAATAATGATCATGAAATAAAATGATGAAATGCTGATCCTTTGTTCACAATGACCTGGCTAAAAGATTTTATTCCATTTTTTTTATGCATACATTACATAAGTCTTTATGAACTTTGGCCCTGTGGGTGTCTCACAGTTCTCAAAAAGATCAATGTATTCCCTCTAGTTGTGTTTTTGGTCCTGTTTGTTTGTCTGTTTGCACATAGCCAACAGATTTCAATGAATTTCGATAATGAGTATGAATGAGTAATCATGTCTTGGGTGTGGATTTAGATCAAAGTTCAGATGCAGGAAATGTTGAAAGGATTTATTAACATTGTGATCATCATTATCATTGACTACTTCACTTGCTAATATGAGAAAAAAAATCTGGCTCATGTATTCCCATGATTTTTTTTGTCACTTTGTGTATTTTGATGCAGATCCGGATCCGGATGCTTAATAAAAATCTTAATCATTATGATAAAAAATAACTAGATTAGAGGATTGTGCAGCCTTGGCAGAGGTATGCACTTTCTGAGTACTTACTAAATTATTTTGACATTATCTCTGTAAAGTTTGTAAGTATGTTTGTATGTGTGCAGCGTGTGTGAGGTTATTGTGTAACTGGGAGCTCTGTGTTTCAGTTTGTAGGTCTGGAAGCCATCGTAACAGCGATTTCTGACACGAATCCTGCCTTCTTCCACGTTGGCCATCGACGTAAACTTCTTCTACTTGCTATCAGTGTTGTTAGCTTCTTCCTTGGCCTTGTGATGGTTACAGAAGTAAGATCATATTTAAATGTAGCTTCTTTTACAATAACATTTTTTGTTATATTAAAAGACCATAACACAACAGCTAACTGTTGTCTCACACACAGGGTGGGCTGTACATCTTCCAGTTGTTTGACTACTATGCCTGCAGTGGAATGACTCTACTTCTCTTTGCCATACTGCAGTCTGGTTGTATTGGATGGATATACGGTGAGTTAATAAACAAGAGGAATGTGCATGGTTTCTTCACTGTGATATTGAAATCCCTCACCACAGCATTTCTATCTACTTACAGGTGTAGACCGGTTTTATGAAAACATAGAGGACATGATTGGATACAAGCCTTTAGCCGTGATTAAGTATTGTTTGAAATACGTCACTCCAGTAATATGCATGGTGAGTTGCAGTAAACATTCACTCAGTCAAACAGTCAGTTTATATGTCAACTGACCCTTCGCTAAGCCATTCAATCTATTTATATATCTTGGGGCTCAGACACAATGGTTATGTGTTTCTTCTTCCTAATGTGCAAAACAAACCGAACTACACATTTACAGATTTATGTACAGTTTCACAGATTTTTCTACGCATTTACAGATTTATGTACGCATTTACAGATTTTTCTGCACATTTACAGATTTATGTACGCATTTAAAGATTTTTCTGCACATTTACAGATTTATGTACGCATTTACAGATTTATCTACACATTTACAGATTTATGTAGGAATTTACAGATTTTTCTGCACATTTACAGATTTATGTAGGAATTTACAGATTTTTCTACATATTTACAGATTTATGTACGCATTTACAGATTTGTCTACCCATTTACAAATGTCAATACACTTGCAAATCTGAATACAGATTTGGAGATTTTTTTTACACATTTACAAATCTAATTACACACACATGGATTGAGATACAGTTACACAACTCTCCACACTCACTTGCAAGTAGGTTTGCTACAATAACAGCCCCAAAGATTTAGCTTGAGCTCATCACTTGTTTCCAGGCAAAACTTGAATTAATCACCTTTTTTTTTAAGTTACTCATATCAATTACATGAATTCCTAAATTTTTCAATTTAAAATTTTCAATTTTCACTCCATTGTAGCTTGGGGTGATTTGGGGTACATTTATAATATTTTGTAAATTGTCAAACCAAAACTTTAACTACTTTCTCTGTGACTATTTTCAGGCAACATTTGCTTTCTCCTTGGTCAAATACACTCCTCTGAAGTTCAACAACACAATTGCGTATCCATGGTGGGGTTATGCTCTTGGCTGGTGGTTCACTCTCTCCTCTACACTCATGGTTCCTCTATTTATGTTGTACAAAGTGAGCACCACTCCTGGCACACTGCGACAGGTAAGCTGTTTGTATTTATGAATGTGTCAACATTTATATTTATATAACACAAATAGCTGTTTGTGTGTTTTATTCTTATTTTTTTATTAAGACCTATATTCTCCTTTGTTAGAGGATCTCCATCTTATGTACTCCAGCTGAAGACCTGCCTTCGAGCAAATCAGAGAAGAAAGGACTTGAACTGCTCGACTTGACCTCTCCTGACAGCATGGTGTCCTGTCACTAGGACGAGCAAACTGGAGCAGCTTCAGATTTACTGAACACCGTGAGGCAAAAGGAAAAGCTTGCCCTCGATCCAGATCTCCCACTCCTTTTAAAGCGTGGTTCCCAATCTTTATTTTTTATGTTTGACCTCTTAAAACACAACAATGTCTACTTGTTACCCGTCACTGGTTGCATATACCGAATACCGGTTGCAAACAGTTCAACCAAAGACAAATTTTAGTTTGAATACTTGTGCTATTTGTGCCTTTTTTATTGAAAGTGACAGAGATAGTATTGAAAGGGGAGAGAGAGAGGGGATGACATGCAGCAAAGGGCCATAAGTCCAATTCAAACCCCGGGCCACTGCAGTAAGGACTCAGCCTTTGTACATGGGGCGCCCGCTCTACCAGGTGAGCTACAGCGGCACCCCAGTTTGAATACTTTTTAAAAGGCTTGAAAATGATCAAATAACTCACAAAAAAAGCAAAGAATAAAGGAAAAAAACATGATTTGTGAAGCAGAATTTCTTTTTCTTCTTTCCTGTCCTGTTAATAATAATGTAGTGGGGATTCCGATCTCCTGGTTGGGAATCACTGCACTAAAGGAATGGCTTCAAATGTATTCTGATTTCACTCCATTAAGCATTTCAAGTAGTAGTAGTAGTAGTCAGAAGTATTTTCAAGAATATGGTAAAGAGAATCTAAGCTCAAAGGTCCACTTACTGTTCAGGGAATGTTTGTTTTCTCCTTTGTTTCTGAGCTGTCAGTCACATTTCATGGTCTTCATTCCACAAATGCAGCCATCTAAGACGTCATCACAACTCCCATCGCTGACAGCACTGACAGTTAGCGAGCAGGGCTGCAACTAATGATTACTTTCATTATCAATTGATCTATTGAATTTTACTTGATTAATTTAGTTTTTTAAATGTCAGAAAATAGTGACAAATGCACATCACAATTTCCCAGAGCCATGAGTTGGCCTCTTCAGATGTCCTAAAGACATTCAATTTACAATAATATAAAACCAGCACAATTCATTGGTTATCGATTAGTACTCTGTTGATCAATTGATTCATCTCTTAGTTGCGTCAGCTCTATTAGCAGGTGGACCTTCAAATGTATCGGTCATGAATGAACAGCCAAGCTTGAATTCAAACTGATATTTTAAATTGTTACGTATGTGAAGAAATTCTTTTAGAATATGGGTTTTTGTTTTGTTTTGTTTTCACCATGTTTTATAACTATTTGGAGTAAAGTAACACAGATAAACACTTGCCAAATAAGCCATACAGATTGAACACTTGAGTCACTTTTAGGTCACGGTGAGTGGTGTAAATTTAATTTCAAATTGTCAATATAACTAAATAAAGCAGTGACATGAAAGACGAAAGGTTGTCCTGCAATAAGGGTCGGATTCAAACCTTGGACGCTGCCTGCACCTTAGCCGTCTCAGCCAACAGGCTGTCCCAACACTTAAGTGTTTCGGACCTGTACAAAGTACTGCTACCATAACAATGTGCACACAGATAGGAAACAATTCAGCACTTACAAGTTTGTTTGGTGTTCAATAAAATGAAACACCAATGAGTCGGATTGTGATGATGGACGCACCAAATGCAACAGAGAAACAGCAAACCTGTTGAATCACAGAGTATATTTTTAATGGAGTTATGTAGATTATATTTTTTTCTGTAGTCTCAACTCTAAGCTTGTTTATTATAGTTTTTATATACAGAAGGTGCAGGTTGATATTCATGTCATTTTGTATCATATAATCATTGAAATTTGTGGCGGTAGTCCTTCGTGTAACACGTAAATGCTGTAGAGTGACATTTTTCACATTTAAGGATCAATGAATAATTATTTTCTTTTTTAAGAAAATGTTTTCAAAAGATATCTGTGGTACAAATTGTATGAATTCATGTTTAAATTGAGAATGTCACTTTTTTATATCATCTATTGTTAACAGTAAACACATCATGAACAACCAGTTAGCTAATGTTTTATTAATGAAAATGTTTGTGTGATTGAATGAATCATAAGGACGGTATATATAATACGTTAATGTCATGATTTGAATCTCAAGCAATGTGCCAATAATAAAAACAATATTACCCATGAATGAGGCCAGCTGGTATTTGTGTGATTAAGTATTGATCGGCTTTGTAAACTGCAGAATGATTGATTAATTTCCTTGTTTTCATCTCATTTTTTGGTCAAACTGACAACTTGAATGGTTTGGTGAGAAAGAATCAGAAATTGGATCAGATTAAATAAAATAAGGTTAAAGTATTTCATGTAAAACTATTAATCATTTACAAACATTCAGTAATGATCATTCAAATCAATATGAAATTTAAATGGTTAATAAAATGTTAATGAGTCATATTAATTGAATTAAATGTCAATAATTCATAAATTGTTTTGTGAGCACTACACAGATGCAGGTTCCTTTCTGGGTGGTTCAGTGTTTAAAGCCCATTGAAGGAGTCATAATGCATAAACTGTTGTGTCCTCTGGAGCGGTTTGATCAAGTTTAAACCAAAAAATAAATAAAAGTCAAGTCAGTTTCAAAGCCAACAAATATATATATATTTATAATAAACATTACCCCTGGCTATTTTTCAACACAAAAAAATGTATGAGCAATTGCAAATAGTACAATTAAACATTCAAATCAAATAAACTCAAGCACCAATTCAATTTCCAAAGGTTATATTAAAGCAGCAGGGGGTAGAATTGGAGCGAATGTGATTAAAGAAAGTTATTTTTATAAAACGGTCGCTATATCCAGACAGTAGTGCATGAAACAGGTAATCTGAAAAAAAAATCATGTTCCTCTGTGTCCTCCGGTGCTCCTAACGGCATCTGCAAGATTTCACAGACCGGAGGAAAACAACCAATCAGAGCGGGGCTGGAGCCTTGCCGTCTCTCAGCAGCTGTCAATCACTCGCAAACTCCGATCAAACGGTCAACTCTCCTCACATGTTTTCAGAATCATCTTGTAGTGAACTGTTTAGCTGTAAAATGAGAAAGTTTGTGACCCGGCAGCCATGTTGAGAGCGGTTGAGGAAATATCAAGCCCCGCCCACCAGCCGGAGCACAGCCAATAGGAACGCTCTCTCTCTCTGAAATGACCTGTGATTGGCCAAAGTCTCCCGTCACGGGCTAGATTTTCTAAATCCTGAAAACAGAGCCATGAGGAGGTGCAGAAATCTAGTTTTCTCTCAGAACACTTGAAAATGCTGAAAGGTTATTATGGAGTTTTTGCCCGATGATGCCAAAAAACCTTCTGCCTACTGCAGGTTTAAAGTAGCTATCAATATTTGTATGATAACTGTATTAAATGACAAACGTAGCTGCGAACCTACAAAGAATCACCAAAATCTGCAGCTCCTCTCGGTTCTTTGTAGGGAGTTTCAGCTGATTGTTTAGCTGTCCGGCCCACAACTTTACCTTTCTGGTTCACTCTCACCGCTCTCATACAGTAGCATTGTTTTCTGACTTCGCTATTTTCAGTGAAAAAGCTCAGATAAACACAATGTACGCTACCTGCTCAGCACCAAACAGCAGACTGACACAGTTGGCGACTAGCTGGTGAACATAGCGGAGCATTTCAATCAGGAGAGACTCCGTATAGAATGAACATTAATTTATTACATGGTACATAATAGAAGAATAGTGCAAAGTCTTGTGCGATTAGACTCCATCGTGACGTAGTATATAAAAGGGGGTAGTGATGCCGTGGTGAGATTAGGTATATTCCCCCCTGGAGTCTAGACACTGGTGGTGGTGGTGAAAGGAGTAGCTGAAGATCTAATGAAGGAATGTAGAGCAGGCCTTGGTACAGAATATGATGAAGACTGGAGGTGATGGGGTGGAGGCTTGTTGCATCGAGTCACACTGAAATGACAGCGCAGAGAGGAGAAGAGTTTTAAAATTTGATTGCAACGATATGATTGGCTCATGGAGAGCGTGGTAGAATCTGTTTGGTTATCTAAGAGTGAACAACCCACAGTCAGCTGATAGAGTAGGAGCCAGTAGAGAGAGAGAGACAGATAGGTTGTGAATGAGAGAGAGTGTTAAGAGGGTCGTCCTGTCTGAACTTTCGCTTTAAGCTTCATTTAGCAGCTAAAGAGCCAGATATTTCCCTCAGGAGCTGGTGGGGACCAAAAACAGAGCTAAAAGAGAGTGAATATTGGACTTCACCAGATTGACAGAAACACGACTCCAAATGAATGCTAATGTTGCTCCGTAACTGCTGGATATGTAGGCTAACAAGTTCACCAAAGCCAAAAATGGGGGATTATTCCTATATCTGGATATGTAGGCCTATCTCCTAAAATACCATGAATGAATACAAAGCTTAAATTCACAAAATCTGTTCAGGTTCAGAGAATTCCTCCAACCGTTTCAGACTCTTTGAGGAGGAAATGTGTGTAAGATTAAGTTAAAAGCACTGAGAAACTAAATGAAAATAAGATGTAATGATGGTGCTGAAGGGTGGAGCTATCCTCGTTCTGTATTCAACCAGTCACTGTGTCAAATTTTACACAAGATTAATAATGCACTTATTTTTTGATGATAATATTCCCATTTGACCATTTTATGACAATACATCTAGTGTCAAATGCAAACTTTAAAAATGTTATTACACGGTGAAAATATTGACCTATAACTTGAAGAATGACATCTTTCTTTAAATGCAACTCTTGGATTTATTTAATGCTTTTAAAGTGCAAAAAAATAAAAAAATATATAAAGAAGACATGAACAAAGGTACCTTACGTAGTTTTTTGTCTGAAAATATTTCTTTTGCATAAATGCCGGTTTAATACATTGATCACATTTTGCTTTACAAGATCTTTTGAATACATGTAAACATTTTGTACGACATGACAGTTTCTAATAAAAACCAATCTCACATCGGCAGTGCCGCAGTTTAAACAGCTGGATTTCATCCTGCTGGTTTGTGTCAATATTTTCCAAATTATTCCTGTAATTTGTCAAGTTATCAAAAATGATGAATGTAGCACTACGAGGCTTGGAAATCTTTTTGTAGTTGACAGAGAGGGATAAATATTCTGTATATTCTTAAATGCAATTTATAATTGCTAGAAAAAAGTACTTCATGCTCATTTCCACTGTACAAAATGTTTGAATGTTTAGAGCCAGCAGTACTTGAAAACATACATAGCAATAAGCTGTTTTAAAAACCTTGCTAACATACAACAATATATATTAACACACACACACACAAACACACACACACATACACACTGTTGATTTTTTTTACACAAAATATTTAAGACAGCTAAGGTTTTCATTCTGAACCAACCAATGTTTATAAAACATCTCCAGATTATTGTCAAGACTTTATCCAGACATTTCATGAAAAGATAACAGTGTTGGTTTGACAGTCACCAAAGTGCATCACTGTCCACTATCTACTAACATTCACACATTTAAAAATAACAAAACATAATATGTGAAATAGATGCAGTGAAATAAAGAGACACCAGTTCAGGGTATGAGGCAAAAAGAACTACACAGATGTAAAATTATGTAGTTGATCACATTACCGGAGTTGAAATTTCATGAAACTTGTGAAAGATTGAAAGAAAAAACTGTGGTTCTGACGGTTTTAAAGCTCAATTGCAGTTTTTGTGTCCCGTTCCCACTTTCACTCACAAGGTCAATGCTATAGTGCATCTGCCCTGTCAAATACAAAGGTGGGAATGGGGGGGTGATGTTATGATCAAACGCCTCCTTTTGTAAGAAGTTTTCATCATAATTATGAGGATCTGACAGTCGTCTGCGAACTGAAGATTGTATGTGTGTGTTGAAGATTGTGCCATGCTTGTTTATGCAATTAGCTGATAGATAAACATACAATGAGCGCAACAGAAGAAGAAAGTCATCAATCACTAAAATCCACCAAAGCTCAGGAGTGGAAACATTTAACTTTATATATATATATTTTAACTTGTGTATTTTTTTTAAAGTTTTTTGCAGCTGCCACCGTCTTAAAATGTTATCAGTCCATAAAAATGATGTTATCATCTGTTATCAATCCCATAGATCATCGTTGTTTTACTACAATACCAAACTGGCTTCTCATAAAATAAACTGTTTGTACTGCGTGACGTGTTTAAAACACAAAGTTTCAACAAATTAAAAATGACCTATCATGCATGTATTCATGAATAAATTATTTTAGTGCATGACCGTGGTCTTATCTGTCGTAAAACAATGCCTCATCTTTGCCCAAAACAAAGGGGCTCAATTTAAATTGTATTTCTGGAAATAATCTCTCTACACCACAGTTAAGGTTCTGTTATAGGCTTTTAAAAAACATGTACTGATTTGGCTTTATAGGTAGCTTCATGTCACAAAATAATATTAATTCAGCAGTTTCTAGCAATAACCAAATACAGTGAATTTGCCAGAACGCCAGAATTACAGATTTATATTTTGGTATAATTTAGCATCTGTAGTTTGTGCTTGTTTCAGATTCTACTCTGCTGATTGGAAACTTGAAATTTCTATCAGCGATTTATGGAAATAGTGCAGAGTCATGTTTGGAGGAGAATTTTTTTTGTGTGTCAGTCCTGGGCTGTGGTCGAATAGTCAAAGAAACTGCGTCCTATGTCTTTTCCTAACCACTTTGACCTTGACCTTGATGGAAAACATCATGAGGTCAAGGAAAGATGTGAAGGAGAATTCAGAACGACTGAAGGAAAAAACCACCGCGGTGCTCAGAGAATCTGACTGCACTTACACGAAGGCAGATGGTTTTGTTTTTTTGTTTTTCAGCAATTTTGTTTATAACACATAGAAAACGATTAGTCTACAGTGACAAACTCAAGGCCGTATAATTCAAGCAAGGATTCCTGTCCTAAACAGAATCACACCTCCTGAGAAGAACGTTTTCAATTTATCCAAAGTGTTCAATTGAACAGTGAGGGTGATGTTATGGTGCCTTCAAATGAAACTCGTGAGCTTGTGTTTACGACATGGGATGTCGTGTACACGATATGTTGAAATGTGTTTCGTTCAAGTGGTTAAGTCGTGAAAACACCGAAAACACCAAAGCAACAGCAATATTAACGTGACTGTTGACGTCTAGAAGCCACAGAGGCTAACAATTTAGCAAAAAAGCAAGCGGGTAACATAATGCAGTAAATGCAAAGGCATAACGACAGAGGAAAAAGATGAGGCCGTTGGGAATATCAACATTTTCCTCAGACTTATTATAAAGAAAACAATAATTGACTAAAAATTACAAAATATTCACTTATTATGCACTGAAAAATGAACTTCCAAGGCCTCCGCCATTTCTGACAACGTCAACAAACACGTCACAAGTCGTGAACTCGGAGCTTTCAGAAACGTTCCACTTACGAGGTTGTGAATACGAGGTTGTGTTTTCATGAACAAGTAAAACACGACCGCATTTGAAAGCACCATTATTGACGGCCGAATGCTGCGTTGCTTTAAATGTTGCTGCCGCAAGGAATTGTGGGACGTTGTTACCTCCTTTCCTTTGGTAAAGGATGGTTAAAGGAGATAAGAAAGGAAGCATTGAAACACCTTTCCTTAGCATTAAGAGAATTCGGACAGCTCTTATCATGGCTGCCACGGTATTATTTCTGGGTCATTTCACTCAGTTAGGAACCTTCCGAAGCAAAAAGACTATTCGACCACAGCCCAGGATTTGTAGTATTTTAGTATTTCTATATTTTAAGTTTTTCCCAACATTACTGTAAATGAATGCAGGCTTTTCTACACTATGACTTGTATTTATTTTTTATGAATCAAAGCTAAGTTACGGGCATTTAGCTTTTTTTTTCTTGCACGGAAAGGTTTTAAAATACCACTGAGTTAACGAGACTTGTTACGCCTTTTATCCAAAGTACATACTGTATTGCACATTTAAAAAATAGCAAAGTTTCAAGTCTGAATCCCAAACACCTCGTGATGCATGCATGCAGCTGCCCAAGAAGAGGCTTAATACCAAATACAAGCCAGAGGTGTGAAACCAGCACGTACTGTTTGGGATTTGGAAACACACTGTGGACTGGAGGCACATCTGAACTCTACACAGTAGCCCAATGACAAATCAAATGGAATTCCTCTGTGTTTTTGAAGAAATAAACAATATTTTTTCAAAATAAAAGGTGGGGTCTAGATTGATTCTGCAGTACTAATTCCACTGGGAGGTACGTCCTGGCAGTCGCACAGTCCATGTGACTGGGGAAATGCTGTTTGGCTTGCAAACGTCCCTGCTTACACTCTGCTTGATATGCAGGAATGGTAATGTTGGATTTTGGGATAAAGAAGTTTGGATTAGAGGCTTTTATACGACTTCGTTCCTGCCTCTGCTCCCTGGGTTTGGAAAGCAAAGGAAGGCATGTCTTTCTTTTTCTCCCTTTCAAACGTCACTCTTACGATGGACAGTCCTGACTCCTCCGCCGTCGTTTGATGCCCACTTCACCGTTCACGCCGCTCCTCAGGCTGTCATCCCGCCTCCTCTTCGTCTTCCCAATCTGTTGAGGGGAGATGAAGGACACATGACTACAGCAGTCTAAAATAAACCATTGTTGATAAGGCAAGTCATTAAAATGATGAAGACAATTCTGAAATTCCTACAATCATAGATTCTGCATGTCTTATGTGCATTTCATGAGAATAGCTGCGTCCGAAAACGCATACTATGATCTACATACCAAATCTGTGTGCTATCGTACTTTTGTGTGAATAAGCAGTAGTATGTATCTTTTTGGACGCAGTGAGGAGTAATTTAGGTCGTCACTTCCTGAGAGCCTGCTTGCCGGTTGGAGACCTGTAACCATGGTAACCTGTACCAACCTCATGTGACTAAAACGACGATTTGTGAGAATCAAAGTCTGAACTAATTCAAACACTTACATTGAAGCGTAGGAAAGGAAGGAAATATTATGCAATCCGCGTACTATTGATTTCATACTAAGGTTGTCTCACACAATCTCACATACTTTTTTAGTGGACAAAATATAATGTTAGTGTGGAATTTTGGATGCAACCAATGTGCTTCCTTATATAACAACTGAACAGTGAAATAGAAATAAATCAAAACGGTAATAACTAACCAAATTTAGAATTGTCCTTAATATTAAGAAGTTGTTTTGATATCATTATGTGTTATTCCTTTTTTACTCTTGAGATCATTTCTCCTTTTTCAACAGAGAAGAGCATCTTGATCAATAGGTGAGAAAATCAACAAATCCATGAATGAACACTAGAGGTCAGCGTAATACAGAAGAAAGCATAATAACACAGAGGACGACGATACAGCAGGGCGTTCTACTATGGAAATGTAATTAAAACCTTCGAATAAATTATAAATCAGCTATATTATTGTAATATATTTGAACTACGGGGTCTTGTTATGAATATCAAAATATTTCACAGGACATTTGGCTGGTAGTTTTGGGATGAACCTCAATCAATCGTATCAATAACTCTCACCATGATACCCAAAATGGCTGACCATTAGTTGAAAGAAAATCCCCCACCAGGTAGATAACCTAATTTATGGGAGTCAGATGTGCCCCATGTAATTTCCAGAGCTGAAATACAAATACAATTTTTTTCATAGTTCCTAAAAATAACACTTCCACTTCCTAACATATTGTGAATTCTAGTCCTTCAACTATTCGTTGTTTGAATTCTACTTATCTTCAGATAATGACGGCAATGGGCCTTAATCTCCATATCAGTGGAAAGTGAGAAGGAAGTGACATTTTTGTGGTGCTGACTTGTTTTAATTTGTTTTTTCCTTTGTAAAGCATTTTGTAACATTCTTTTTAAAGATGTTATATAATTAAAGTTGTTTTTTTCTGTATAAATACCTGAACATAAAACAACAACATAGCTGTTTTGGTAGGTCATAAAACTCTGGAAAACAAATTATGTCTCACAAAGCCAAATAGCTGTGTGTGTGTGTGTGTGTGTGTGTGTGTGTGTGTGTGTGTGTGTGTGTGTGTGTGTGTGTGTGTGTGTGTGTGTGTGTGTGTGGGTGTGGGTGTTGAATAGAAATTATATTTATTTTAAGTTGTAATTGTTTCTTCTAATTTAAGTTTACCGTTAATATTCAATACACTTAGTTAAAGAAGGCCAAACAAACAAACCAGCCAGGCTGACTGTTTGTCTACATTTAGCCAAGAACAGCGTGTTTACAGACCTTGGCGTCCCGTTCTGCAAATATCTGGAACATGTTGGCGTAGGTCTTCTTGTCCTGTTCATGATGTTCCTTAATCTTGCTCTGGCAGATGGAAATCTGAGCACGAGCCGCTTGATTTGCAGGGTTGACTTGCAGCACGTGCTGAAAGTCTTCCATGGCCAGGCTGAAGTCATTACGAAGGAGACGGGCTTCCCCGCGGCGATACAAAGCCTTCTCATTGTTCTCATCGAGCTCAATCACCTTAAACACACACACACACAGCAATTAGTTAAGATACAGAGAGACAATGTAGTGAAATTAAATTGTGTTTAAATATGGATAAATAGCATCCGGGTCGTGCAGCTCACCTTGTTGCAGTTCTCCACTACTTGTGAGAACTCTTTAATCCGCAGGAAACACAGCGCTAAGTTGAGGTGTGACGTCGACATGAAAGACTGTATCCTCTTCTGCTGCTCGATCCCAGTACCACACTCCATCTCTAGCCAGGAGACGATGCGCTGGTACTGGATGACTGCCTGGTAGTACCGCCCTGCCTAATACAGGAAGATAATACCACTTTATGAACATGTTAACAATAATAAAAAATAATTAAAGCTGCAAGCAGCGATGATCGGGCCCTCGCACCTTAGCGCACGTAATCATTTGGTCAGCATGGCAAGGTTATTATAGTAAACTAAAACAGAAGCTAAAACCAAAATAAGCAGTGAAAAATATATATATATATATATTTTAAAGATTATTGTTTGAGCTTTTATACCTTTATTAGTGACAGGGATAGTACTGAAAGGGGGGAGAGAGAGGGGATGACATGCAGCAAAGGGCCACAGGTCGGATTCGAACACCGGGCCGCTCAGAAACTAAATAAAAACATATCATTTAAGAAAAACTAAAACTTAATTGAAACTATATTGCCTGGGTAAAAAACAAATGAAAATAAAATAAAAATGAACGTAAATTCATTTCAGTTTTTGTAGATATAATATATCACAACCGAAAAAAGGAGACGGCATGAATTTCCATCAGCTCTCGTGACATTAAAGCACATAAATTGCACGGACTTGACATTCCAGGAGATGGTGCCATGTCGCAATTGCTTCAATAAAGTAGCGCGAAGATAAAACTTTAAACATTTTGGCCATTCCTACACAGTTCTCCAGCCATGCATTACGTATGTATGTAGCTACATACTTCTGAGACATTATAGCTGGCCCTAACAAAAACAAACTAAATATATAAAAACTAAAACTAAACCTTTCTGAAAGACTGAAACTAAACAAAAACTAGCAAACACAATCTGAAAACGAACTAAAATGAAATCGAAGTAAAAATGAAAAATAAATAAAAAAAATAAATGAAAATAAAATAAAAGCTAGGGCTGTCAATCCATTAAAATATTTAATCGCAATTAATCACATAATTGATCGCACATCTTTTTTATCCGTTCAAAATGTACCTTAAAAGGAGATTTGTCAAATATTTAATCCTCTTATCAACATGGGAGTGGACAAATATGCTGCTTTATGCAAATGTACGTATATATTTACTATTACAAAAATCAATTAACACAAAACAATGACAGATATTGTCCAGAAACCCTCACAGGTACTGCATTTAGCATAAAACAATATGCTCAAATCATAACATGGTAAACTGCAGCCCAACAGGCAACAACAGCTGTCAGTGTGTCAGTGTGCTGACTTGACTATGATTTGCCCCAAACTGCATGTGATTATCATAAAGTGGGCATGTCTGTAAAGGGGAGACTCGTGGGTACCCAGAGAACCCATTTACATTCACATATCTGGAGGTCAGAGGTCAAGGGACCCCTTTGAAAATGGCCTTGACAGAATTTCCCCGCCAAAATGTCCAATACAGCCTCTGAAATATCAATTGCGTTAATACGTTAAAGAAATTAGTGGCATTAAAACAAATTTGTGTTAACGAGTTACTATTGCGTTAACTTTGGCAGCCCTAATAAAAAGTCATTATTATAACGTTGCAGCATGAGGACCCTACCTTAAAATACTGATTCCCTTTATGCTTCACTTCAGCAGCCAAATCCAGCTTCTCAGGCAAGTCCATTTCCCAGGATTCTTTAGCCTTGTGGAAACAGAACATGACAGAAAGTGAGCAAACATTGGTTGTCATGTTTTAGGTAGTCAGCTGAAATCATCTACATAACTTTGGAGGACTTGTTGCTCAAAGTGTGCTTGAATTTATCTGTATTAACCAAATCTCTAATGTAGAATTGATTTCTTTAGACATATAAAGTAGGAAGCAGGGCTCACCCTTTGAAAGCCTTTGAGGGTAACTTCGTATATTATGTCTTTATCTGGTCCAATTTTGTACTCCGGTTTACCTTCGCTTCCAAAGCCATACCTGTTAAACAAAAAAAGAAAAAACATGACAGAGCATGAGCCTGTTGATATTACAAGAAACAACTGTTAAACCACTTCTACGTATCAAATAGCCAAACTGAGTACAAAGATTGTATCAACTGTCAACAGTCAACTCAAGCCACTTGACATTTAAACTATAGTGATGGAAATCACACCTGTGACTAAATTAAATAAATGCTACTGGTAAAAATCCCCCACATCTAACACATGTAAAAATTCATACTATTCATATTGATATTCCAGGCACTTGCTCAAAATGCAGTGATGTAAAAGGACACACTCTTTCATTGCTTATGTGAAGTTGGTCTCAATACTGCTCCCTTTATAACATATTATTTATTATGAATCTGTACAATGAGGATTTTAAGACAAAAGACACATTGTACTGTTTCATACGAGGCTGATAGCTCTTAACTGCAAAAAAAGAAACATCTATAAGTAGATCAAGGTGCATGTATGGCATTAAAGAAATGTCATACATGCAAAATAAACAAGACGCATGTTGAGATAACACAGTACAGTTTCTTGAAAGGGAAGATATAGGAGTTATATTAGCAGAAATGGATAGTTCTGACTCTGACTAACATGGATTTGTGAGGCATAATGCGTAGATTATTTTCTGCTTGTATGTCTTTATTTTCTACTTTCTGTGTTCGTTTACTTCTTTACTTCTTGTTGGCATCAACTCTCAGTATAAATAATTATTGTGCTATGAATTCCTAGTACTTCAGTCACCAGCCACTACTTAGTATTGCTCTTGCCTGAGGGGTTAATGGGTGAGGTTGGTATGGGCGGGGTTAACAGATTCTTATTATGTGGTTTGGGCAGTACAATGCGTTCTATTTACTTTTGTAATTACTCCTTGTTACTATCTCATATTAATTTTCTTCATCTTTTGGATGAGTGACTTCTCATTCAGGTGTTGACGACCCAAATCCCTCTTCAAGATTGATGGATTTGAAGCTCTTTAGGACTGACCCGGGACGGTGCCGCTGCCGTACTACTGCACACACACGCACCTCTACACACAACAAACAGCGATATCCGTCTGAGAATGACTAATAATAATTAATGTTGAATATGAATAATTAATAATGTTGGGGGATAATTCCCTATTTCCTGGGCTATTTGGGGATTTATACATTATTATTACATACTTAAATATGAGCAACGAGCATCAGTATAATATGTATTAGTTATACATTATATAATAATATAATTTAAAATAGTATGTTGTAGAATTATTGTAGGATTGTTGTAGACCCCATTACTTCTGACTCCACACACAAATGTACAAAATATATACTATTAATAGTAGCAGTAACAGCATTGCTGAAAGAATGGATCTTTGTACATTTAGGGATTTTTCTGGTTATGGTATCTGTCTTCAAAACCCCATATCAGAGAAGAAAAAATGCATATTCAAATTGTAAAAATGAATATCACCATCTGACAGAAATCTTACATTAAGTGCAATGAAATAAATGGTTCCTGTGGACACAATTGTATTTTGGCTCAACAGTTGTAATGAAGGACCACAGCATGAACATGTAGCAGAGATAATTACCAAAGCAATCCCACATAAAGACTGTCTTACTGCAGCTGCATTGAGAGAGCAGGTTTTTAAAGGGGATATATCATGAAAAACTCACTTTTTCAGTGCTTGTGCACATACATATGGGCTCATTAGAATATATCAGCCACAGCTTGAGAACTACCTTTGTAAAGGTGCACCAATCTTTTCTTGCAAGCCAATCAGAGCAAAATGGGCTTTTATCGGGAGGGGGTATTAAAGAGACAGGCGCTAAAACCTTTTCAGACAGAGGGTGAATACAGGTTTATTCAGACAGACAGTATGAGGAAAATAATGTGTTTTTTGAACATTACAGCATGTAAACATGTTCTAGTAGAAACACAAAATACAAGTATGAACCTGAAAATGAGCATTATATGTCCCCTTTACGGTTTTTCAGTAACTTACTTTGGCTTTAAGTAAAGTAGACAGCACTCTCCCTTCTGCATCTTGTCCATGGCTCGGTCCACTCCGAGAGGAACGCCTTTATCTTCAGCCTCACCAACAATGAAGCTGACGTCCCTGCAGTCAAACAGCCGACCACCACACCTTCCCTCCAGGTGCACTGTGGGTCATACGACGCAAATCAGGACACAATTTAACCTCCGATGTAACTGTTTAATGTATTGGTTATTTGGCACAATATCAGTAACTATCCATGAAGAAAAGACTGTCCTTACCTTCAACACTTGCTCCATCGTTGGGATTAGTGTAACCGTCACCTTTGACCTTTATTCTTCTTACGACGCCGGAATCGTCTGTGAGAATCTCTCCTTCAAACTTGAGCAGCTCCATCTGTTGTGTCATAAACGTTTACTCAATCATTGTTCTACACAAATAGCGATATGAAGCAAAGACAAAAATTACAGCTCTGCAGAACTCGGTGTATGGTGTTGGAGTAGGTGTGGGAGGAGAAAAGCAAATACATCACAAAAAACAAGTAGGAGTCATCACATCAAGTCATGGAGATAAAAAAAGAAGAATGATAAATAATGACTATTGGAGAAACAGCACAGGTAGTCAGACATAAAGTGTATGTATACTGTACACATTCATCTATTAGGACAAAACAAGCTAAGATAAATAACCCCTTCACATCCAGTCCCCCCCCTCTATATATACAGTATATACAGTATATATATATGAATGAATAATCTGAATACTGAAGTTAACATTGAACACCTGATTATAAAACTTGTGGTAACATCTGACACAGTTGGATTCGATCAGGAGCATTGACAAAAGAAAACTTCTGGGGGGTAGAACATTTCAATAACAAAGATGTGCCCGTGGGGGGTAACGTGTAAAGCAGAGCAGTTGGCTAAATCTCTTTAGATACTTCCCAGAACTGAATTAGAATTGTCATTGATTATAGAAGACAGAGAAAGCTTGAATTGTATCCCCACTGAGCTCCAAACAGACTGAACTACTCTAACTGTTTGACTGAAAGGGATTAAAATAGACAAACCAGTTAATTTTATGACCAGAGAGCTCCATCTACAGGGACTGACACATGCTCCTAAATGATCAGGGTCTCTCAGTGTGATGCAGAAGGAATGCACGGCACAAATGGCAACACAGACGTGGCACACCTACCTCGAACACTACTGAAGCGTTGGGAGGAATTTTGTCGGGATTTCCAGCAGATCCATAAGCGTACTCGGGTTTACACAGCAACGTGCACACCTCACCCCTCTGCATGGACAACACACCGATATCCCAGGCCTTGAGGACTTGTCCTGTGAGTGGGTGAAGTAAATAATAAAACTATAAGAGAAGCTTCTGGTTTATAAAGCGGGCTTAAAGATTATGTAATAATTTAAATTAAAATGATAAGAATGTAAAGGAATAGTTAGACATTTCGGGGAATGTGCTTATTCACGTTATTGCCCAGAGTTCGATGAGAAGACTGATGATACTACTTTCATATGACCGTTTAACGCCACTCATTTCTTTAACACATTAACGCAATTGATCTTTCGGAGGTTGTAGCGGGCTTAATTTTAACGCTAGAGTGAAGATCATATGAAACTACAAAACCTAATGAATCCATTGGTACCGACCATGTCATACTAGCTTTTCGTGAAGGAGGCTAAATAACGCTCCAAACTTGCGCTAAATTTTGGCGAGGAAAAACTGGTATGGCCGTTTTCAAAGGGGTCCCTTGACCTCTGACCTCCAGATCAGTGAATGTAAATGGGTTCTCTGGGTACCCACGAGTCTCCCCTTTACAGACATGCCCACTTTATGATAATCACATGCAGTTTGG
>CAKAKR010060148.1:7989-46334 GCA_916700685.1 Adelosebastes latens
TCAAAGGTGTTATCTTCCAAAGCTTCCCCTTTCACGTTCAGGTCAGAGGTCGAAGCTTTAAACATCTGCCAGACAGTTCTGCAGAGCATTTTCAAGAGTTGCCGAGGTGAATCCAACGGCTGTGTTCACATGAAATCCTGACTCCATTTCAAAGGTCCTCCTCCTGTTCCCACCCGTTTTGATGTGCCAGTCATTTATCATATTGAAAACCTATCATTTCTTCCTGGGGCCAAGATAAGGAATGCATCGGAAGCTTTGTGAATGTGGCCATTAAAGTACATTTTAGCTGTTTTGCATGGCCCTTAATCACTCTCAAATGACTTTACAACACCTAAAAATAACACCCTCCAAACCTTAGGGCCTCAAATAAGAACAAAGAAAAAAAAACTGGAACACGTCAAGTCATTACTCAACGAGCCTTCAACCTGTGTGTAAATAGCTGATGTATATTATTTCAAACTGTGTCATGTCAGGACTGCTTGCTGCGGAGCTCTCCGTGGTCCTGATCCTGTGGATGGCAGCAGGCATTGTGGACAGCTCCCCTGCCTCTGATAGCATCAGCAGCAGGGGAGCTGTCCGTGGTGCTCACCATCCACACAGGCTGCTTCTGTGGAAGTTCTAGCCAACGACTATACCCGGTCCAACCACGGATTTCGCTTATTCATTTTTTTTATATATTTGATGCTTATTTCTCCTGGTTGCTGCCTCTTTAGTCTGACATCACTATATGAATTCTAGTGTCACCAGGTCTAGTTAAGTAACCTCGTTGTCTGTAGTGTTTTTTGTTTGGCCAAGGCAGGTAAATTTCACTCCAGTGTATCTCTCTGAGTTCTGTCTTCACCTGGGTTTTTATGTGAATACTACTGTTTTTTTTTTTGACACTTTGTGTGCTTGAAGACAAGAATAATACTTTGGATAATGACTTAAAGGCCAATTATTAAAGGGGCACACCTCCGATTTTACACATCAAGATCAGTTCACTTGTCATTTTGAGTACTTCTCAGTAGAGATGTTCCGATACCATTTTTTCCTCCCCGTTATCGATTCCGATACCTGAACTTGCTGTATCGGCCTATACCGAATACCGATCTGATACCAGCGTGATAAAAGAAATATATTTATTATTATTATTATTATTTCTTAATAAACAGCGGTTTACTACTGACCATGTATGGATGTGATATCATTACTATCTTTGTTGTATGACCTGGCTCTGGTTAAACCCTTTGTAAAACAATAACAGATTTTTCACTGTGAAATTTTGCCAAATGGCTGACATTTTCCTCGCTCTGACTACCGTTACCGTTACACGCTCTTCACTAGCGCCACAATGTTGTTCGCTATCGTCACGTGACAAACTACCTGCACTCAGTTCTTCTTTGCTGCTCTAAAACAGTAGTTGCCAGCGGCAGCCATGATACATCCCTGGAGACAGCACAGTGAAGGCTACTGTTTTGGAGCGGTGAAGAAGAATTGATATCCGGTTAAACAAGTTGATTGTTTTTTTGAATCTGTGAATAGACTGGTGTACTCGACAATGCCTGATCACGAATATTGACCAGTATCTGACTCATTGCCGATACTGGTATTGGTATCGGAACAACTTTACTTCTCAGCCTGTGGAATCAGTTGTATACTGTCTTCTGTGGCTCTAGAGGGAGCTTGTTCAAGTTTTAAAAAAAAATAACCCTGGTAATGTCATCAGGATTATCTCAAGTTGGCCTTGAAAACTACACATTTATAACAGAAAGCCTGCAGTACAAACTAGGCAAGTGGGGTTTGAAAGACATGCTGATTTACCAAACAGGGAGGGGGTCTAACATTGCATTCTGGGAGGTGTAGGATCCAGCAGTTTTGGAGCTTGGGGAAGAAAATATGTTGGCATCTACTCCATCAATTTTGACCATTTCACCTTTGATTTGATTATACCTTTTGATCTGGCCACAGCTATCGCTGACGCGGAGGCATTATGTTTCCGGGTTGTCCGTCCGTCCATCCGTTCGTCCGACGAATGACCCATTCTCGTGATATCTCTTCAAATTTGGCACAAACATGCACTTGGACTCAAGTATGAACTGATGAGAATTTGGTGGTCAAAGGTCACTGTGACCTTACAAAACATGTTGTTGGCCATAAGTCAAGAAGTAATTTTATGCTAATTATGACTGTTTCACACAAATGTCTAACAGGATAAAACAATGAAGTGATGGCTATTTTGACAGACAGGGGGAGATAAACTATAACTTGACTGGTTGGCGGAGGCATACAATTGCGAGGCGGTAATTCAAGGTTAAATCTGTTTTGTTGAGAGTCCTCCGACATTATAATGCAATACTAAAAAGCTGGAATGCTCCTTTCAATGATTCCTGTGTTGTCAATACTTGGCCTGTATAGCATATTGGCTAACAAGTCAAATTTGGAGATATTTCCATAATGCAAATGTTGCACATTTATAATTTTTTAAAGCATGTGCAGGCATTAATCAGAAGCTGGCTGGAAAAAAGGATAGATGTTTGTGTGTAGGTGTGTGTATGCATATGTCCTCTCGTGTCCAAGGCTAATTGCCTTAAAGATGCTATCACAGCTGCCATGCCTCTATTGAGCCCTTCTAACCTGACAATCGATGTATGGAAAAAGTGGCCTGGACAGAGAGGACGCCCCTGCGAGCGCACTTCCACATACAATACACACACACACACACACACCTGAAGAACTCCGCATTCCCAATAGAAACACATCCAACCCCCCAAATTTACAGTCAGCTCCTGCTCGCGCTTCACTGCCCTCCACTACACACATCAGCGCGCACACACACTGCAGGTTCATTTAGATCGATGTAGAGATGAGGGCTGCTTAATTTATTCGTCGGAGCGTCCCAGCTAGAGGTCCAGGTGTCATCCTACCTATTGGCATGTGGTGGATTTAAAGTGTATTGGAGTCAGCACTCCTCCCCTCCTGGCCTCCCGCATTAACACACATAATGCTAAATCAACAGCTCTCTGAAAGCCCGCTAAGTCCTCTAACCCCGTAGAGACAGAGGGAGGGAGAGGAAGAAAGAGAGAAAGGGAACGAAACCGGCATGGGCTATGTATACACACACACACACACACGCACACACACGCACACACACACTTGAACATTTTGAAGTGTGAGATATTAAGGAAGGGCACAGCGGAGGATAAAATGCTTTATGTTTGGACAAGTGTTAGTCGGGGACCTGAGAGAGAGGGGGAGGGAAAGTGCTCCCTCTCCTCGCTAATCCCTCTTCTTTTCTTCCTCTTCTTCACATCTCTCTCTCTCCCTTTTCATCCCTCGTTTGAATTAGAGCAGGGCGAGCCGGGCCTCAACGGCATGTCAGAGCGCAGGAGCCTAATGGCTAATCATCACAGGCTGGAACAATGATGGCCAAAGACCGTCTCGGGACCTGAGTCAGCTCTGGGCTCGAAAGGCCATGAAGCCATGGGAATCTTCTCAGGCAATGAGGACAGGCAGTTCTGAATAAGGAACAGCGACGACAGTAGCTATTTTTTATAATTTAGGCTTACTTTGCCCTGGTGGTTAAACTGTATATAGGCTACATGTCTTGTCAAAGTTTAGATTTTCATTTATGTAAGCCAGTCTGGGTGAGTGTATATGAACCTACAAAATAATACTATCTTCATTTCTTCTTTTATGGTTGCCAGGCTGTCCTCATACACCATTTGTAGCTATACCTACGAAAAAGTAATGCACCGTAATTCGTATATATATCCCTCGAACTTGACTGAGTTTCTAAACAATACCAGATGTAAACAAAAAAAGAATTTATCTCATACATTCGAATAATTGATCTCTAGAGAAGAAATAGGTTTTTAACTACAACCCTGCAACTGGCAGACATCTATTGTGGTATGGAAGGACACCATGTTGCCTAAAATTCAGCCTTCAACTGGAACTCTGGTCTACATTAATGGGAATATATAAAATAGATAAACATGTGTCGGCCTTTGGTTAGCATTGTGCTAGCTCGGTGCCGCTTGCTTCGCTAGCACCGTGTTGCTGTCTCTATGCTAAATTAGTTTTAGCTTGTTCGTTTACATGCGAGACTGAAAGGTCAGCACTAGCCGCGGGCGAGTGTTAGAAGGCGCTGTTTGGACTCTGGCTGTGAAATGTTGTTGCCTTCTGTGCTCGAGTGTTTGTTTTTGTGTGTGTGTGTTTAAATGTCTGGCTGTGTGGCCTGTGTTTATTGTCTATGTGTGTGTGTGCATGTGTGTGTGATTGGTGGTGCTGTTGCTGGTGCTAATGGATTCACTGAGAGAAACACTGCTGGCCATGATGTCAGCAGGGGTGTGAAGGCAACGGTAGGACGACGTGTGTGTGTGTGTGTGTGTGTGTGTTAGGGTGTGAATGTAGTCGAGTCCAGGGAATAACAATGTGAACACTTTCATCAATTTAGACCAGCAGGAGTGAGATGGAGACAAGGGAGCGATTAAAAGGAGAGAAGAAGGGATGGGGTGGGGGGGCGGGGGGGGGTGCACCGATAGCCAGATAACTAAAAAGCGAAGAGAGAGGAGAAGGAGAAAGAAATAGATAGCGGGGGAGACAATGGAGGACGCAGACTTCTCTGTCAGAGTGATAGAGACAGAGATGCAGGGTGATTAAATGTAAAAAAAAGAAGTGCGAGACAGAATGAAATGAGAGCAGCACACAGAAAAAAGAGAAACAGGTTAACAATATAAGGAGAGGAGGGAGGCACATGGGTGGAAAAGTAATGTGAGAACGACGGATATGGAGATATAGAGGGCTGTTACTGCATGCAAACAGGCGGCGGTGATGGAAGAACGAAGGAAGAGAAGGTTTTTATGAGGGAGATTGAAGAATGCGATAAAGGAGGCAGTAAAATGAAGGTTGAGAATGATGATCAAATGATACCGCAGGGGTTTTGATTTTTGTGTTGCTTAAATGTGCTCTATATGACATTCAGAGCATAAAAGTAATAAACAACTATTTGCAATGTAAAGATACAGAGGAGTAATGTCTACCTGAGCAGAGAATGAAGTCACTCTCCCTCTGTGTGTGTTGTAATCCCAGTTTCTCCTTGCTTTGTTGACATCGCCGGGCCGGCCGCGAGTGTCTTTTAAGCCGTGTTTCCACTGCATGGTGCGGCTCAGCTCGACTCGACTCACTTTAGGTACGAGGTCCTTTTTCTCTAGCTGTGTTTCCACTGCGGATAGTACCCGATAGTACCCAATCAGTGTAGACGGGACTCTCAGCTGATCGCCGTAGCGGTGGTGCATGAAACTGCCGTGACATCATCAACGGGTTGCTGAATCATTTCAAAGGCAACCAAACAGGGAAACATTTGCACTGCAATGTCAATTGTATGCCGTAGGGTACAGTGTAGTTTTGCGAGCTGCAATTTTCAAAATTCTGGGTCGAGTGAATAAAAAAATTAATTTGCTATTGACGGCAGCTAGGCTATTTTAAAATCACGGGTTTGTGCAGGATGTCCCATGTCGCGCTAGTGACGATTCTCTCTGACCAATCAGTGGTCTGCAGTGTATTAACTCGGCTCAGCTCACTTGGAATCTCGACCGAGGTTGTACCAAAATGGATTGGTTGTATTGGTACCATCCACAACTTTTGCTAACGGAAACGCAAAAATAACCATTCTAATGTGTAATGAACTGGACTGCTTGGTGTAAACGTGCCATTGGTGCATGTTAGTGCATGTGAGTGTGCCCCACTAGCTAGCTCACGACCGCCGCTCTGCACTGCACTCATACGGCGGTTACAGCTGATAACGCAGTCCCGACTGACAGCGTCGGCTGTTAGCATCGTTAGCTGCTAGCCGCCGGTTCAGCCGTCGCCACGTTGAGAGCCGCGTGGAGGCAATAGAAATGCTCTGAATTTCGAATTTAGCACCTTTAACCTGTTCAACAGCACCTACAGGTGAAAAGGAAGCGGAGACGTGATGTCAGGTCACAGTGGGAGGAAGAAGTCAAGCAGGGAAAGGTGCAATAAGTGCTTAGATTAGATAACATTAGATAAGAGGTTTATTAATTTCTAAATTAAAATCTAGAAGGTAACTTGACGTTGAAGTCTTTATAAACTATAGTTGGTGATGTGCTGGACTTAATATGTATTAATTTGTGTATTTAGCAGACATTTTATTTGCAGTTGTTGAGTTAGAGGCACTTCAGATATTACCTTTTCTGATTTTGGCAGCCTGTCCAGTGTTGATTGAAGTAGTGAGAAAAAGACAGAGCTGTAGGAGAGATATTGTTGCTGTGAGCCTGAAACAATCTCACCTGAGAATTTAGCAGTCTCTCCAACACCAAAACATGTGTTTATGCAACTCTAACCAAGAGACTATTGTCTTTTCTCTCTCTCTTTGTGCTTCCTTGCATTGCATGTCAGTGTTTACACGCACCTGCCATTTCGATGTGCGTTCGTGTACGTGTGTGTGACACATAATGTACCTTCTGTAATAATTAAATTATCTGTTGAAAACGGCATAGATATTTAATTAGTTCTCCTTTGATATCACACTTAATAAATAATATGAGCGAGATATACTGTACCCTGTGCATATGGAGCGAAAAAAAGAGACCAGACTAGCAGCTTATGATACATGACCAGCTGGTGATGTATTACAGTACAACACTGTAGTAATTCACTGTAAGCTATTTATTAGAACATTGTTGTCACAGTAAGAGTTTTTACAATAAATGCTTTTACTTTGTCTTGTTCACACAGAGTGGCCAAAAAAAAATAGAATTTAGATGTTCTTATCATTAGCTTTTTCTCACAAAATCCGCTTGCCCTCAGTATTTCTTGTTATTGGGTTATGAGAGCATTTGGCTGTCATGCTGAGCTGACTAAGTACAGTGTACAGCTCTTTTCCCCTCCGAATGTAATCAGTCTGATCGACAATCCCCATGAAGGGATTTACATGAGTGCTGAATCAAATGATGGGATACCAGTCCAGTGTGAATGCTCCACAGTCTGAAAGAACTGGTCTAACAAGTGCAATTCACTGAATCTGACCCTCTATGACATACAGGCAAAGTAAAAAATACAGGCCTGCATCGTCAGCTTGGCCGTATTACAGGCGTTCTGCTGTGCTTTTACTGAAGGAACAGTTTTATTTAAAGTTACCTCTGTGGACAAAAGCGGTAGTGTTTCACCAGAGTCCTTTTTAGAAAACCTCTCAATTTACTGCAGCAGGGTCCGACAGTCTGACCCGCTCAGTCACTGGTTCTGTTTCTCCCGTGCCTTCCTTCCCTCCAGCAGGCCCAGCATTACGGCCTTGGCCTCCAGCAGCGTGGTGTTGGTGTTGGCTCCCAGCAGGGACCAGCTGAAAGGCTGGTCGCTGTTGGAGGCTCCTCTGGAGTTCTGAGCTAAAGGAGTTTCTGGTGAACCTGCAAGAGTTTGTCTGATTTTGCTGGAATTGGACCCAGTGACACCGTATGACAAGCAGTAAGAATAAATATAGAAATAGCCAATCTTTTCGCTGATGGTCTTGTTGATAGGTCATGTAGAGGCATCAGCATTACATTGAGTGTTTCATAACCAGTTAAAAGTACATTTTAATACACCATAACCAGAGTTATTGAACAGAAAGCGAACCTTCTGTTTACCTTCCATAGTAGTACTAGTATGCCATTGCCGTTAGTTGATGGGTTGACAGCAGTCCAGTACTGATATAGTGACCTTGGAATGAGCCATATGGTCTTAAACAGCCTGTAGGGGCTGTTTAAAAGTCAGGATGATATCAAAAAATTGGATCAAAATGTGAAACTAAGTTTGTAGTGATTTATCAAGCAAAGGTCAAACCTCCTCCCCCCACCACCCCTTCTCTTCTTCCCCCTCTGTCTCCCTTCTCTATTCATCATGTTTACAGCGTTGACATGTCCGCCCTCACCGCTATCAATTAAATATACTGTCAACCAGCAGATCCCCTCTTTCTGCCTCCCTTTCTTCCTGTTACACTCCATTTCTCTCCTGCTCCTAGTCGTTCATATTTCCAACAATTTTTGGGCCAAATTATTCATAATGTTGAATTTGCACACACTTCTTTTCCAGCTGTGTTCTTTTTCAGAGTGTGCTTTTTATAATGACAGTAGTGAGTCTGAACGCATTCAATAAGTAGTATACCTCTCTGCTGCTCACTCTGTGACGCACAGCCCTGGATCTCGATGAGATGGATATAACCGGTCGTCATCATGTCGCACAAAAATGGGACCAACCTGAGCTGAACCGGACAAAACTGGGACATTTACAGCTGTTTTGAGAGGTAGAATATGGGTCTACTGCAATGAGAAGTGCCAAACCAGGACACGTCGTGCTGTGCTTTGCTGAAATGATAAAGAAAGCACGCCACAGTGGTAATATACCCAAGGGGACGCCCATGATGATGGTGATACGCATAAAGAAACATCTGCAAAACATCTTTGTTTTTTGCTTTTATGCACTAATTGAGTAGTTTCAAAAATGATTTGCATACATAAAAATGACAATCAGGAGAAAAACAAAACAAAAGGTTGCAAACTAGCTGCACTTACCAGGAGAGTTGTCATAGCAACCAGTGAAAGGAAATACATCTAGTATTACGGGAGTCGTCATTCACTCACATGCGCACTTGGAATGTCTCTTTGACCAATAGGATTGCGCGGCTGAAACTACCCGCTGTATAATTTACTATCATATCTTTTACTCCATACAGCTGCGCCGGTGTCTGGTTTACTTGGCGGAGTTGGGCTGAGATGGTGTGCTACATTACAACTGCAGCCAATTGGAAGGAGAGGAGTGGGGTGGGGGGGGGATGAGCCCTCCTCTTTATTTATTCAGCTTTTAATGTTGAAGCAGGAGTTGGCTGCACCCATTTTGTCTGCATGAGAGAGTTTGCCTGCCAGCCAATCGGCGGAAAAAATGACATCTTTTTGCTGTGAAGGAAGATTGTAGTTAGAGAAGCTCTGCAGCACACTGCAGGAAGGTACATTTTTTCATATACTTCTAAAAAAGAATGAAAAGAAATGGAAATCGGTTCAGGCAGGTTTCTTCTCGGCATGTTGCACCACCTCTCAGAACAGTTTGAGCCACAGGGAAATGCTTTAACCGGTTGCAGTCGTTGCAGAAGCCCCCCCCCCCACCCACCCACCGCGTATCGCAATGCATCAAGGATGGAGCTAACATACAACCTGCACTTTAGTGCGGCTGGAATCATTTCTTGCATAGAAATCATAGCGATAACACCGTACAGGGTGTAACCCAGGATAGTTACCTTTATCATTTGACACATGCTGTGCCACACTGCGTCGTGTTGTTGTTGATCTATCCAGTGCAACGCCGCGCCGGCCTTTCCCTAACATGTGCCGCGCTTTGCTCCGCCGCTCCGGTGTGTGTGATGTGTGTGCAGCGTGAGGCTGCGAGTCTATAATTCATAAACATATGCACTCTTCCCTTTGAAATCTATCCATAATTGATTCTGCCAGTCCCACTGTAGAGATGGTTACGGGGCTATCCATCTCTGTGACTCGCTACTGAGTGTGTGTGAGCGCGAGCATCTGGGTGTGTGTGTATGCATCATGTGAAAAAGAGACTTGAAAGAGGTTGGAGAAGGACTCCTAATGTGAGAGAGGAGCATGGCGCAGTGCAGTGTAAAGTGCAGTCTCTCTCTCCGTCTCCGTCTCTCTTTTTCAAATACCTCCCCTCATGGGTTTCTGAGGGAAACAAAGGAGCTTTACTCACCTCGCTCACTTGCTCCCCTCCCTCCCTCCTTCCCTCCTTCCCTCCTCCTTCATTTCTCTGGCTGTATTTCTGTCATTTTCTATTCTTTTACTCTGCCTCCCTCTTTTCCCTCAACCCCCCTGGCTGTTTTGCTCTATAGCTAAAATGGGTCCTCAGTCAGTGGCTTTGGAGCCATTAAACGGCTCTAAATGGCCTCGCCAATATGCTCATTTGATTTAACTTTTTTTTGTTTTTTTCTCATACAGTGTACCAGGCAATGAACAAAGCAGAATGCGCTACTGTAATGCTGTGGTGCATTTGGTGACTATACCACTACCGCAGGCCCATCTCACTAATGCCACCCAGGCTATGATGCAACTTGTGGAGGTTGGTCATGCGATGAGTGTAGTGCGGTAATGCTAGTGAGTAATAGGAGTTTGGGGAATATGATTTTCAGACTTTGGGTCACTGACCTGCTTCTTGGTGGATTCCCACAAGAGCATTCGCATATTTAGGGAAGGAAACATTGATATAGAGCTAAAGTAGAGGAATTGAAATGGCTGTTAGGATGGTGTTTATTGCTGCCTGAGCTGATGATTAGTATGGTGAAAGATCGCTTAATTTTAAATTGTTTAGGATATACAGTAGTCATATAAGTTAATGCATTATATTAGTAATTTAGAGATCAAGTTGACATGAGTTTAAGTAAGGCCATGGTGTTTTAGTAAGGCCATGGTGTGTAAACTTTGAATTTAAGTTATAGTTCATTATTGTTTAATGGCAGTGGTGGAGTGTAACTACGTACATCTACTTAATATTGTCCTTATAGGTGCAAAAATTCAAAATTTAGAACATATCTATTGCCTCCACATGGCTCTCAACATGGCGACGACTGAACTAATGGTGCTAACAGCGATAATAGTTCAAACAATGGCAACGGTGCTGACAGAGCTAACAGTGTTAACCTTGGGGTGGAACCGGAGGGTCGGTGTTACGCTTCAGCGTCGACGCCATCGGTAGGGACGGCGTTATCAGCTGTATTCGCCGTATGAAAGCGGTGCAGAGCAGCGTTAGTGAGCGTTACTGGGGCGCACTCACATGCACTAATATGCACACGTGGCCGGCTCGGATGTGTCAACAAAACATAGAGAAGCTCGGAGTTACAACACACACAGAGGGAGAGTGACTTCATTCTCTGCTCAGGTAGACATTACTCCTCTATATCTTTGCATAGCAAATAGATGTTTGCTGCTATATTAATGCTCTGGATATCATATAGAGCACCTTTAAGTACAATTCTGAGGTACTTGTAGTTGTTCCACTTTATGCTAATTTATAGTTTTACTACACTACATTTCATGGCTCTAAATCGTCCGCCAATCATCTACATCACACCCAGTTTAATTTTTAGGCCGCAAAACAACATTATTGGACAAACTTTCTCGAAGTGCATTTTTCCTATAAGCAATAAAGTCTACCAACCATAAGGTCTGATGACGTACTGTCTGCGTAGAGATGCAGTATGCATGTTTTGTTACAAAGAAGAAAGGTAAGATTTTGGCAACGTGGATATGATCACATCAGCAAATAGACATTACAGTAATCTAAGTAACGCTGAGTTGTATGTTTTGGCGAAGTTAACGTAGGTGAGTCTGGGTGTGCGTCAGCGATGATGTATGGCTGAGAGAGAGACTGGGCTGATGGCCCAGGGAGCTAACGATTCCATCTGCTCCGCTCACACACACCATTAAAACCACAGCTGGAGACACACCTCTACCTGTCTGTGGATCCCTGTCTCTCTTGCATACCTGCTTTCCATTTTCAAAGTAAAAGTGCTTTATTGGCACGAATCACAAAAGAAAAAATCAGCACACAACAAACACCCAGTAGTAGAGAAAAAAAAAGTTCAATAATGATATTTAATTTAACCAAATTACACAGTACCTGTTATGCATCTATTGGTTTTAATTGTTAATGTCCCTTCTGTCTGGTGTTGGAACAGCTTGATGGATATTTTCAGCTTCATTTGTCTCCAGTATCTATTTTCTCTATCAGCCCTGTTCTCCTCCTCTTTGTCTTTATGTTTGTCTCTGTTTACCTTCTATTTTTTTTCGACTTTTCTTTTTATGTCTCCTTCCTCTCTCTCTCTCTCTGCCCTAATTTCTCAGTTTTTCTTTGTGCACTTCCATCTACACTCACAAACACACACACACACACGGCTGTTGCACAATTATCATATTGCCCTACCTGCTTGCAGAGCTGCCGCTGCAGTGTTTCTGCACCCATTTTTGCAATAACTGCAAAGACAGGAACGCTCAAGTTGATGTTTGGAAGATTATCGTATTGTCGGTATGTTTTACTTTACTACATTTTATGTAACAATATGTATTATATGATATATCTATTCAGCAGGTGTCTCCTAGAAAAAAAGGATGAAAGGAATTTGATGTGGGTTTTAATGTTATACATCCCAAGTGACTTCACATATCGAATGCAACTTGTCTTGCAAATGTATTGCGTTACAGCTGCTTCTTACACATATTCCTGCAAGTTGGCGAACTACTGAACAGCACCGAAATTCAATTCAAGATAAAAAATTCAATAAAGATATGCACATATATATGAGGTTCCAGGTGTTTTTCTCCACGTTAAGCCTAAATATTTTGGAAACTAGTGCTTGCCTGAGCTGTAACACAACTTTAAGTAACAAAAAAATATTGTATTCGAGGAACATTGAGGTTATGGAAGTACTGTTTTTGTTATGGAAGGTCAAAGAAGTTAGCTGCCCTATCTAACCTTACCTGTGGCCTCTGCATCCGACTCTACCTGTTTCTCATTTTTCATACCTCTTCCCCTCCCCCATTACTTCTTCCTCCAGGCCTGTTGGTACCCCCATCTCCCTGTATCCCTCTCCAAACACACATACACACACACACGAAAAACTAACAGCTCCTGGCAGACAGAGGCCCTTGCGGTTTTTCTGCTGACTCTGCCATTATTGCAATATCTCTACTGTTGAATAATTCACTGCAGACGTTGCTATCTGAACACACACACACACACACACACATACACAGTAGATTTCCATTCATTGGCACATGCGTTACACATGCCCGCACTCGGTCTCTCTGTCAGACACCACACACACGTACAGACGGGCGTGCAGACGCCCACACACACCCAGAGAGAAGACACGCGTGCTTTAATATATGTACACACATGAATGGCAGTGCGCTGCTTACCATTTCCCTTAGTAAAATGGGACAATGGGGAGATTTCATTACCCGTGTGTAAAACGCATGACAGTTTAACTGTCTCTCAGTACATCAATCCTTCCATCCCCTCTCTCTCTCTCTCTCTCTCGCCCCCCCCAACACCTCCTGCATCCCTCGTTTATCTTCATCGTAAGTTAATTACCCCACGGGGCCGCCCGTTTCTGTGCGTGGAGCTCTGTGTGTTTGTTGTGGGCTTCTGTGGGTTTGTGTGTGTGTGTGTGTGTATGTGTGTGTGTGTGTGTGAAATCCAAGTCTGAGACACAGTTTTTAGATTAATTTGGTTCCATGCATATCCTGATTTGTTTGTTATATTGACTTGGGTATCATACTGCACTCTGCTAACTCCCTGTAAATGTTTCCTACAAGAACGTCAGAATCATTTCACAGATGTTAGAATAACATAATATTTCTACATGGGGTGAAAAAATGTTTTGACATTTTGGGAAATATGCTTATTGGCTTTCTTGCCGAGGGTTAGATGAGAAGATTGATACTCTAAGGGCTGCTCAATCATGGCAAAAATAATAATATTGAGATCACAATTTTTAACATGATTACTCATTGACTTTAGAAACATGCATTTAGAAAGAACATTTTCTAGCCTATAGCTTAAAGTTAAATACATCAATCTGGTGAACTCTGAGAGCAAAATGTTGAGGCTAGATCTATAAAGAACTTTGTGGTCTCGTAAACAATTATTTAGTTGTATAGATATTAATTGTGATGAAACGGTAAAAATAGTCACACCCATAAAGAATGGTAAACGAGACGTTTTTCGGGTTGCCGACATCACCGCACTGAGGACGGTCTGTCGCGGTTGACAGTCACGCTGGGAGCAGGGAACCCTATCCCTCCTCGCAGGGAGAGAGGGCACAGTGACCACTAAGCGGCGAGGTCGAAAGTTGCTGTAATGCGCCACCTTCATCCCGGGCCTTTCCAACCCGACCTAGAGCCCATCGCGGCGCACCACTACAGAGGAAATACACCCAACGAGGGCCAGCCAGCGCCGGAGAGAGTTCCCACAAAGGGATCCTCCCACTCCGAGTGGCCGTCACTGACCCGCCGAGCGGTGCGGAAGCGCTTACAACACTTACAAGACAAAATGAGAGCGTCATTGCGAAACGGAATGCCGAACAATAATCACTTAATGCCGATTATCTTGTTTCCATAATCGTCGGAAGCCAAAATCGTCATTGAAGTTGAAATTCAATGAATTACACAGCCCTAGATACTCTCATGTCTGTATATGGTAAATATGAACATACAGCCAGCACCTAGTTAGCTTAGCTTAGCATAAAGACTGGAAACAGGGGGAATCAGCTAGCCTGTCTCTGTCCTGTGGTAACAAACACCCTTAAAGCTCACTAATTAAAGCAGCAGTAGGCGAGATTGGAGCAAATATGATTAAAAACAGTTATTGCTATAAAACGGTCACTATATCCTGACAGTAGTGCATGAGATAGGTAATAGGTGTCCTCCGGTGCTCCTAATGGCATCTGCAAGATTTCACAGAATTTTCTAAAGCCTGAAAACAGAGCCATGAGGAGGTGCAGAAGTCTAGTTATCTCTCAGAGCACTTGGATTACAATATGCTGAAAGGTTATGATGGAATTTTTGCCCAATGATGCCAAGAATGTTCTGCCGACTGCAGGTTTAACACGTTATATCTTTTGTTTGTTGAAATGTAAAATCATCAACGTGTGGCTTTCCGTGGGGGAATAGATGTCGGAGTATTTTTTGGCCGGACGCAATGACTTCCTGGAGTCTTGTCCTCACGGAGGCTCAAGGAAGTGTAGCAGCTGATTGCTAATTAATGAATAGTTAACAAGTACATCGGTTTGCGAATGACTCAGGATAATAGATTGTGGAGATAATTTGAGATCAGACTGCTAGATAGTACGTTATGGAGCCAATATCTCATGATTAGTCATTGGCTTTTACAGATCCTGCATACCGACTATTTCCTAAATGAATTCTTAACCCAATCAGCCGTTAAATGGCAAGAACTAATCGTTGCTTCCATCCAAACATATTAGTCACCATTTTCATGCCAGGAAAGTGGTTTATTATACTTGGCTGTTACAAGGAATGTTTAACTTCATTATTACCTTACCACACATTGTTTACATGTTTGTCTTCTCAAATAAAGTAGAGCATCAAACATTGATCCATCAATGACATCCAAATGTCATATTATTAACTAACAAAGCCACCAGTTTTTCCTTGTTCTTGTGTCTGTCTGACCACCTTTCGTTTTACCCATCAGTAGCTGCCTGTCACTCTTTCTTTCTTCCTCACTCTCTCTCTCGCTCACACCCCCCCGCTGTAACTGTTGTTAAAGCCTCCGCAAGCCTCTGAATGTGTTCCAAATGAAATTGCCGAAGCCGCAGCATAAGATATCTATCAAGGTTCACCGGCATCGCAGGAGCAAAGAGAGCTTCTTATTAAATCACATTAGCTCCATCGATTTCCGCGTTGGCTCGCCCGACTTTTTGTCTCTTTCATCAAATGAGCTTTTAACTCCTGGCTGGCCGCAGCATTACTTAATGTATTACTGTAGACGGACAGTAATGGCACTGTACTGTAAAACAGGAAGAGGCAGGAAAAGCTTAGCACAGTACAGCCTGGGTGCTTCATCTTTGTGTTTTTGAATTGATTTGTTTCTTTCAAAAAGATTTGATTTTCTTCTTTTACTCTGTTTGGAGTTGCAGGTACTGTATGTGTGTGTAACTGCAGGTTTTTTTTATTGTTTTACTCGAATTAAAGTTTGAGTGTTTGATTAAGTTTAGGGACTCTTCAAGAGGACCCGTCACATAACAGCCTGTTTATAGCCACAGCCTACAAACACACACACAGACACACACAGCAGCTGCCTCTAGGGGTCAGGGCTTTACTCACTGTCTGATGGTTGAGTGGATTATAGATGGTGTAATGTTGATATTTGGGTGAAATGAGGCTTTGAGGATTTGGTACAATTTGTGTGCTGAGTAGGGTGGTTACACATTGGCTGTCCATTTTTTGTCTCTTACCTCGCATCATCTCCCTGTGTGAGTCATTTTCTATGCATACTAATACATGCATTTGTCTGCACACGTGGCTCCTTGAATTTGCATGTAACCATCCAGTGTAGGGAGATTCTGGCAGTTCAGGCGGGAAGGGGTTGAGTTACAGATTAGAGAATGACAGATGTTCACGTAGTGCTGTATTGTCAGGCACATCGCTGAACAACCTGGCTCCGCTATTCCCAATGATGGAGAAATCGATGGGAGTGTAAGCGATAGGTGTTCTCTATTGACGAACCAGCCAGGCCGGCAGTCCCCAGCTGACGCTGTGAACCAATACGAGCGGGGCAAAGCAACGCTGTTGACACATGGAGGAAATATGTCACTTAAGAATTGAGATGTTTTTTTTTTTCAGCTCAAACATCACAAAAGTGGAAAATAAAAGTTCAGGATGTCTTTGTTCATGTGTCCAGCTCTGGGAGCACATTGTTCTTTAGGCACACATCAGCTTTGGATCAAGACCACGGACATGGACACTTCGAACAATGGCCGTTATCAGCGGTTATCAGCCTCATAAATATGGGTTAGAAGGGGCCTACTACACCTACTAGTAGGTTCAGAAGGCCGTTATCATGTATTCATCTTGTTGCTCACCGGTACAAATTCAAGAAGACAACACCAACCTCTAGCGGTTGTATTAATTATGACGGGAGCAAAGGAGGAAGTCAGGTGACGTAGTCTAAAGAGCGACAAAGTCTGCGTAGGGAGGAGGTCATGGTGGATGACTGGGTGAAGCCAATACAGGACGTTCACCTAGGAGGCCACTGTTCGTGTCCCGTGTGAAACCAAAAGTCAACGTTGACTTAATTTACCGTACTTTTTGCTACGTAACTTACATACTTACCTAACGCCATGTGTCCTACGTAAGTTATCTAACAAACAAAGGCTACCTATTTTAACCCAAACATCAATCTTTTCCTAACCAAGTAGTTTTGTTGCCTATAGTCGTTTGGTTCCAATTCACAACGGTAAGTTTCACTTTCACAAACATGGTAGGTGCAGTTTGGCCCTTCTGAAGCATTAGAATGGTAGTGATAATAACCACTGAGAACGCCCATTCAATTGGCTGATTACATTCGCAATGGGTGCAGTGGATCAAAATGTATTAATAAAATAATATAAAATGTAATGTATTTCAAAAATATATTTAATTAGCCATCAGAAATACAGGTGTTGATTTGTTCAAACATCATCCTGAACAGAAAAAGAGAGACCTGGTAATTCATGATAAGCATCATGTTCTTCCATTGTTCATCTGTGTCAGTCTAGTGAGTTTCTGAAGCTCTCAGAGCTTGTGTAAGCCTTGGTGTAATCAGAAGGAAGTGACTGCCATCTTATTAGGAGATTAATACAGTTGGAAAGGACCTGTGCTTCATCGTGTCTTTATAATTAGTATGGGATTTTTACATTTTTAGAATTGTAGCTTCTCTGAATTTTATTTTTTACTTGAAATTCTTAAGTGTGAGCAACTTAAATACAGTTTAAAGAACACAATGGAGGAAAGCACGTTTTTTTTTTTTTTGGCTGGCAAGCAAAGCAATAACATTTTATTAAACACAAGAAGTAACAATGATATTAATTAACATTTTCTGCAACGCAAAAACTTTCTGATTCAACAGGACATAGATGATCCAAAAACCTCACGAAAACATGATAAATCAAGATAAAAAAAAACAACTAAAAAGTAAGCTTATTAAAGATTACCCATACAGAGGAAAGACATAAAATACAGACATAAAGTGGAAATAACTAGCAGTACACTGCACATGTGCATGTAGGTGCATTCAGGCAATACATTGTCATGTTAAGTCTCGTCTGAAAATCATTTGCGTTGATAAGTGTTGAGAGTGTGTGTGCGGGCATGTGTTTGAGCATTTGCACGAGAAGGCATGGCGTTCACATGCCAAATGAATGCGTAAGTAGGCTGACGGTCATGTACACATGCATGAGTAGGTTCAGCCCGTGTCTTGACCGTGTTGTGTGTCCATGTGTGTGTGCAGATACATAGGGAAAGATGGAGAGGTGTGTGTTCACATGCACTGGGATATATGTGTCTCACACAGAGCATAATGCATGTAATTCCCATAATGCAACATATCAAACAGTTGCTCTGCACGCCCCAGTTCTTACTTCACATCTCCATACGTATAGCTCCTCTCTTGCACTGACATCCCCTCCCCCTTTCCTGCTGCTCCTCCTTCCAGCTCCCTGCCATCATCTCCCCCTCCAATCATTTGATCATCTTCTGTCCCGCTCAAGCTCCCCTTTCTCCTCCATCGTCCCTTCTCCATCAATCATCCCCCCCCCCAACATTTGTGACCCCCATTCCTCACCTGGTCCCCTATCCTCACACCCCTCCCCTCGTCTTCTCCGCCTCACCTTATTTTACCTGACTCGCCATCTGCCTCCCCCTCTCGAGGGGCTGGAGGATGGCGGATGATAGCAGGAAAAACCGAACTGAGGAAGGGGGCAGTTGGGATGGGTGAGAATCACTAAGGAGGAAGATGTAGGTCTCAGCGTATGTCTTCATTAATTATGCTCTCGTTGTACAACATGCCAGGGGAGTGAACCACAATCCTTCTGCTGATGTTTTTGTCTATGTAGTTTTTTTTACTCGCCCAACAAAATGGTTTGCTGTTTGAGTCATGTCAATACAATACAGACATTCATTCATATTGGTTGTAGTGAAATACACAGGAATAATGAATCAAGTGTCTGGAAGAATGGGGTCAAATAGTCTTGCAAAAAATGTCTGTGTTACGGCAAGAATGGGGTTTAAAGCTTCAGCACAATGCAGATGTCCAGTTAGACTATAGGCAAAACCTTCTGGCACTCATGTAAATGCAGAAATAAAAAGAACATAAAAAAGCTCTACTGCCCGACAAAGAAGGAAGAAAAGAAAAACAAATAAGAAATGAAATTCACATAAGAAAAGTAGCACAAAATAATGAAAACATGATAAAATGCCGAGCCACAGATCATGCCATAATATTTTTATTCATCTCTCAGGTGTAAAAACAACATGAAGAAACATGTCAAGTTCTCTAATCGAAACGGATGTAACTAGTAGAAATATTCTGGGTTGTATTGCAGTCATCGAACGTGCTCGCCTTTCATCGAGCTGATACTGCTGACTTAGTTTTCAAGTCGAGTGATCAAGCTCGTGCAACGTTTCACATCATCTCCTGTCAGGAGGTAAGGTGAGAGCCCCATGTCGTGTACTAATTCTGCAACAGCTTGTGTCGATAAAAGTCATACAGTCAAAAAAATGTTTGCTGATTTAGAATATCAAAGTTCCTGCTCCAATAGTCCTAATACTTATTGATAATTAAAGTGGGAGGATGTATTTTTCTGACTCTGTGCCGGCGACAGCTGTGGCTTGAGGCATTATGTTTTCTGGTTGTCCGTCTGTCCGTCTGACCCATTCTCATAACGCGATATCTCAGGAGCGCCTGGAGGGAAATTCTTCAAATTTAGCACAAATGTCCACTTGAACTCAAGGATGAACTGATTAGGATTTGGTGGTCAAAGGTCAAGGTCACAGAAACGTGATGTCTAATAGGATAAAATGATCACATTTTGGACAGACATGGATGTAAACTGCAAACTTAACTTGTTGGCGGAGGCCATACAACCGCGAGGCAGTAATTGTCTCTCCGTCTTAGTGGCTGGAAGTTAGTTAAAGACGTAGGTGACAAGGTCAGGGTGGTAGCCAGTTGTCCTGTTGATGAAGCCCATGCCCAGCTCAGAAACCACACACTTGCACCACGCAAAACACATGCAGTAGATGCCGTGTTTTATTACGTGGAGGCCAAGTCAGTTTCACACATTCTTGTAACTAACATGGTGCCGGCGTGTGTCATAGCAACCGGATGAAGCTTTCCACTTTGATCTGGGCTCACGTTCGGTCATTCCCAACTCTCGTGGCAGTCAGTTTGACAAGTCAGTCTCATCGCTGTCTTGCCTCTTTGAAGTCTCAGGTGTTTTACCAGAAGACTGCTATACAATGCATTTGCATAGATACATAGTCCCAGAGTTAATACTTTTTTCATATCTCTACTGTATTTTCAGGTGTCAAGTAATTATTTGCCTGCATATAGTTGTGTTTGTGAGTGTGAGAGAGACAGAAAGAGAGAAAGAGAGAAGGAGAGAGAGAATGTGTTATTGTTAATAAAGTCTAAATTGAGGCTTGCTGTGGGTGTTACAGTCCTAAGGAGAACACAACTAACTAGGTCATCTTCTTTTTCTCTCTCTACACACACACACACACACACACACACTCACAGTGCACCTTTAATACTGCAGGATAAAGTAGATTTAGACTCCCTCAGCCTTCTCCTTTATGCAGCCCTCTCTGGGCGCTCCTCTTCCCCTTTTTTTTTGTGGATGGAAGAGCAACTAGAATGAAGCCTCTGCATCTCCTCCAAGCTCATTGAAAGAACCCTCCTCCTGTGGGTGGCAGTGGCACCAAAGTCGGCAAAATGGCCCAGTGCCGGGAAGGTCGCCAGTTGGACACCACCGTGGACTGACTGGGAGAATCGGCACAGTGAACACTAACGTCTGTCACTGTCCCATTACCTCTGCAGTGACTGTTTTAGTTTCTGCTGAGAGACTGGCTGGGAAGCTGCCCACCCCTGTCAATGTGTGAAACTGTACGTGAAATGAGAAATCACGCACGCTCACCAAAAAAGCTTTCCCTGAAAATTTGGTAATGACATTTTGGAGAAATTGCCAGGTTTGCGGTGCCAGATAGAAACCGAAACACTGAGTTAGAGGATTCCAGCCTCGTACGTGCATGGACAAACGCCCGAGCCCTCGTACGTCGCTCCTCAGTGACCGAGGCCAGAACGGAGAGCGCTAAATGTTACTAATGCTGCCCTTACAAGCTTCTCCTTTCTAGGTCATAGTCATAGATGTATTTCTTTGTCCAACAACCACTCTGAACACGAACACGACTCGATCTGGAGCAGTTCCAAACCTGCCCTGATGTATATGAATGAAGCTATTTCTAGGGGACGTTTTTCTTTGCCTCTTGATTTGGTTTATAGGGGAAAGTTTGGTCCTTTTCACAAGCTATTCTATTGAACTATGACGTAAAACATTACCAGGCACGTAAGTGCCCAATTTACCCTGTTGAGATAATGTGTTATTTTTAAACAGACTAACAATGAGTGCCTACCGCTTCAGACTGCTATTGTTTTCTGATCAAAGGTTGCTCCATTTTCTTCGACCTAATTACGATTGTAAGACTCCCTCCGTTTTATGTGGTAGAAACCCTGTTTATATCATCAAAAAAAGCACGTAAATAGGGTGAAATGGAAGAGGTACTCTACTTATCAGGGAGCATTTTACTGCCATTTAGTTAGACCTGCATTTTTGCTCAGAAACGGAATTATTTCTTATCATTATTTCTCTAAAACCTGAAGATTCACGTTTCATCTTTACTTTTATTTTCCCCTCCACGGAGAGGTTGGAGGTCAGAGGGTCATGCACAGGGCAGTGCAGTGGTCCTGCAGGTGGTAGGGATTAACTGCAGGACACTTCAACAGGAGAGATGCTTCACACACACACACACACACACACACACACACACACACACACACACACACACACACACACACACACACACCTGCCTGTCTGATTTAATGTTAGTATTGAATCTACAGGGGAGAATAGTGCTATCCTGTAGCTCTCTGTGCGTGCAGTGTGTATATATATACTTGCTTACATGAGTGTGTGTGCACATATTTGCAGGATGAAAAATGGTTCATGGTAAAAGGGAGATTTGCATTGAAGGATATAACTGTTTTTAGCAGGTTAGAGCCATCTAACATTAAAAAAATCAGATGCATATGGGTCTATGCTGAGGGTGTAGTTACCAATGTTGACCACTAGAGGCTCTCTATCACTCACATATACAGTACAGTGCTGTTCAGCCCCCTCCACTGTGGAACACTGCTGATGCAGAGTTTAAACATAGTTCATTATCATATTTAAACTGCAGGCCTCTCAAACAGTGCAAATGGAACACACACATGCACATGTATGTGTATGAAGTATGATATTTCATATGGAATCTGAATGGTACACAGAAACAGTCGGGTATGCCACTAACAAAAAGCTGATCTTTAGCAGCTGAGGAAAAAGAGATAGCTCATATTTTTATGAAAAGCAGGGCAGGCAAATATCCCAAAAATACAAAGACACATTTTTATAAAGATTAAAACACCTTTTCAAATCTAATCTTTCACACCTCACACAATCTGCACCCTTTTCCTTGATCATTCATAAGCTTTGTGCCAAAAGATAGAACAGCCCCTCTGAACCTCTCTGGAGTAAATGTCCTTACTTCTTCAGTACTGCAGTTTCAGACGTTATTGTGCTATAGCTACCGAGGCAGGGACGAAATTACTTTCAGTTAAATCGTATTTAAATGGAAATGAAGAATGACACTCATTCGCTAATGATAGAACGCTCATTCCCAATTATTTAGTCATAGGTCTATGAAAGACCTCTCATGCCAAGCGTTGGTAGTCAATATGTGAGGTTTACATTCGCTCCCTTAAGTGACTGAAAGTGAATTACAGGCAGACTCCGCCGTCTGCCAAACAGTTTTCACTTAAGTACTAAAGTGCAGTACGGACACTAGCTCCCACTGATCCGTCAGTATTTGGAGTCAAAACATGGGCAGGCCCCTCTTTGATTCACCACATCGTTTAACTTAATCCGCGTCTTTGAAACTTGGCTCTTTTCTTATAGGTGGTTTGAGGTTTTTGTCAGTAAATGGAGCTGTGAAGTGAATGTGTATTGACCTCTATCCCGCCCGTCTGGCTCTCAGATGTGGTTACTACCTGCACTGACCCAGTCATCTGAATTACAAGTTTCAGTTTTTGCTTGTTGAACCATTATACCTCTGGCCCTTCATGGACATTGTTAAGATTTCCTCCAGTTGTGCACTCGTTTCAAGGTTCGGTCTGGATATCTGTAAAAGAAGCCTGCGTTTGTTGAATTGCGTGCGTCGATAAGATCTTTCAGGCTTATGTGTCGCTTTCACCATATTTATCTCAGTGTCCCTGGGTCGGATCCATGAAGGTGAGGGGTGTATTGACGTGCATTGCTTTCTGCCACGGTGTCTTTTTGATGTTGGGACTCGACAAAAGTAAAAAAAAAAAAAAAATCATACACAAAGAGGCTTTAACCACAGTGTCTACTGAAAGCAGCTAAAGCACTGCAGTATAACCGCTATCGATTCCTATCTCTCTCTCTCGCTTTTTGCTATAATACACTGTCTCTGGAGTTCATACCAGTTTTCTTCCTAGTGGTTTAAAGGGCCAGTGTGTAGTATTTTGGGGGATCTATTAGCAGAAATGGAATATAATATTCATAACTATGTTATGTGTATAATCATCTGAAACTAAGAATCGTTATGTTTTTTTTAGCTTAGAATGAGCCCTTTCATATCTACATAGGGAGCGGGTCCTCTTCACGGAGTCCGTGGTACTGCTAGCTGCCGTCTGACTTCCGTTGCTCCTAAAGTAGTGTTTTTATGGTAAGGGATGGCCTCTGATCGCGGCGAAAGGCATTACCACGGTTTTGCACTCGGCAGCTCACGTTACTGCAATCTTGGAAAGGAAGGAGTGAGCGAAGGGGTACTCAGTTGGTTGCAACCTGCAACCACACCACTAGATGCTGCCAAATCCTAGACACTGTACCTTTAATGTTAATTTACTCTTAATATTAGAATAATCGTCATAGAGTTTAAATAAGTAAATTTTTTTGTGCTGTCTGAGCTCTTATTCCGATTGATTTGTTGAGTAAAAAGGCCAAAAAGTAAGCAGCTAGTGATGTCATAAGCTCAATGATGAGCTCAATAAAAAACAAAAACACCTGCTGTTTTACCTGTTAATTACCTTAGCATTTTTGGTATGGCCTGCAGTCTTTAGACAGTTTCTGTAGATTGTTTGGATATCATTGTCACTCCTAACAAATACCAGTAATGCTTTTTTGAATGTATAATTGCCACTGAAACATCACATTCAATCTAAGACGCATTACAAAACACAAACACAACATCTGACAATGGGTTCCCACCACAGCCTATGCAGATGTAATTTCTTATTTTTTTCATCCAAGCAAAAAAAAAAAAAAAAAAAAATGCTTTATACAGTATGAGCATTTTGATTCCAATTAATCAACCGTTGATTCAGCCAGCCAGCCAATCGATATCAATCAAGTGTACACATAATGAATCCTAAACGGCACATTTTTCAGAGTGGAATAAGCTTTCCCGGTGCAACAAGAGGGGGCTGCTTTAGTCACGTCAGCATCCCCTCGGTGTAGTCGGAGATGCTGCTAGATTTCAGGGAACACCCAGGATCTGTAGCTCTGCAGTGCTCCCTGCTAAGGCACATCCAAAATGGGTATCAGTTGTCATCTATGTATTGTCTATGTTCAGAGCCGCGTTTTAGTCTGTCTGCGCGTGTGTTAGAGCGAGATTCTGCGACCCGGCGATTTGTAATTTTTTTTTTTATCGGGAACACTCGGAGCTTGGTGTGTGTTTTGTGAGATAACGTGTTTGATGATGCACGCTTTCCCTGGCTGTGCTGTGCATGTTTGAAGCTTGTGTGTGTGTTTTATGCATGTATGTGTCTTGTGTGAAAAAGAGAAAGACAGAGAGAGAGAGATTGTGGGTGCAACTGCGTTCGTTGCGCTGCTCTCTGCCGCTGTGCTTAGAATGCTGATGTGTCACGCTGCAGCACTGCCCCACTTATCCAGCTAACCTCCCTCCTTCCCCCCCTGCTCTCTCCTTTATTCCCTTCCTTTTCCCATCATCCCGTCTTTCCTCCCCTGCGTCCCTCGCCATCTCTCCCTCCTTATCCTCCCGTCTTTCTCCTTTATTCTTCTGTTCTTCCTCTTGAGCCGTGCAGTCACACCACCTCCTTTTTTTTTCTACTTTCAACTGCCTCTCAACATCCTTCTTTTCTCCCATTTTTCATCGCCGCTTTGAGTCTGTGTTTGTGTGATCGCATGTTCTTAAGTGTGTGAGTGAGACAGGGAATGTGTTTGTGTTTGGTGCCACCGTTTGTTTCCAGATGTTGACGATGCAGCAAATAAAAAAAGCACACCAGCCCTCGACCAAACCGCTCTTCCTCTCTCTCTCTCCCTCACACACACGCACGAAACAGCTCTGTTCTTATCAGCCAATCACATCGACCCCATCCGCTCGCATCAGCTAGCTCCGAGAAGAGCTACAGCCTGTGACAGCCGCAGCCCCCGGCAACCCACATATGTCCATGCCAGAAAGCGGAGGCTAGCGCTGCAAAGCTGTCTCTGCGTTGGCAGCATCTGTCCCTCCGCCGAGCAGAGCCGGGTCCCCGATAATGAAATCCGACCACTGTATCTCTCATGATGTAAATACAGAAAATAAGGAGCTAATGAAGATTTTTTTTGCCCTGCAATGGCTGTGATTTGTGCTGAAATGTTGTCAGTGAGCATCTGCCTCTGGTCACACGGAGTCATGGCTATGTGATAATGAATTTATTAGATAGGATAATGAGCCCTGATCGGCGAGAAGATATTCTTTGTGATATCCTCAGCATTGCAGAGAGCGCGCAAAGTGTGACTGGTTGGTGGGGATATAAAAGGATCAACCAAGAGATGAATAAGACTGTTACAAGATTAAGATCTGACACTACTTTAGTAGGCGTTATACACACGGTTACTGGAATTTGGATTTTCACATGGATTTCCATTTATCAGTGCTGTACCAGAGAGTTTTCAAGTATTAGTTTATTTTTCCGATCGGATTAAATGGGTCCAAATCACAACTAGAATCTGTAGCAAATAGAAGAACGACAATACTATAAACAATAAAATCAGTGGAATCTGTGGTTTTGATTAAATAAGAAGATCTCCCCTCGAGACACATTCATCTCCCAACACATTTGCATTTCTTAATGAGCACATTGCGCTGTGGCCTTGCAGCAGTTTGGGTTCAGTGTCTTGCTCAAGGGCTCCTCAGTTGGCAGATCCAGCACCAGTCACTCTCCAGTGGATAGCCAAAGTAACAGAGGGATCAGACTAGCAACTGGCCAGCAAGATAAGACCAATTCATCTGTATGGAGCTTCTATCTTGGAGGAAAAATCATAAAGAATAGCATATGATAGTCTGTTGGAAGTATCCATCCATTCAGTGTTTTCTGCTAATTATCCAACTCTTGGTTGAGACGGCGGTGAAAGAAGCAAAGTAGCCCAAACGTCCTTCTTCCCAGCCATGTCCTCCAGCTCCTCCTGGGGGATCTTAAAGAGGACATATCATGAAAAACACACTTTTTCAGTGCTTGTGCACATTCTTTTTGATATCTGGAGTGCCTACCAACCCACAAACTGTGAAATAAGACAACCCAGTTTTTTGTGGGCTGTCTAGATCAATTCAACAAGCCAGTGAGATTTGCCTCCCCTTCCTATGTCACATGCAGGCTCATTAGAATATACCGCCCACAGCTTGAGAACTACCTTTGCGAAGGTGCACCATATTTTTCTCTCAAGCTAATCAGAGCAGACTGGGCTTTTTCAGGAGGGGGTCTTAAAGAGACAGGCGCCAAAACAGAGTGTTTCAGACAGAGGGTGAATACAGGTATATTCAGACAGTATGAGAAAAATAATGTGTTTTTTGAACATTAAAGTATATAAACATGATCTAATAGAAACCCAAAAGCATGTCCCCTTTAAGGTGTTTCCCGGCCAGATGGGATATGTAATCCCTCCAGTGTGTTCTGGGTATACCGTGGTGTCTCCTCTCAGTAGGATGTGCCCTTAAAGGGGAACCACGCCCATTTTCAAAACTCATACATGTTATTCCTATGGTCTAAGACAGTCCGAAAATATTAGCAAACATGAACAACTCTCTCCCAAATCCAAAAACTAGAGTGCTAAAACTCAAACTTGTGATGTCGTCAGGTATAAGTGTGGAAATGCTCCATAGACAATAAATGGGAAGAGATTTTCTAGATGACACAGAGAGCACCTAGAGGGATGTTCTGAGTATATGGAAACTTTTTCTGTTTCACAACTGACAACACTACAATAGAATAAAGCGAAAACTAAATCAGTCTCTCATTCATTGTCTATGGAGCAGCTTCAGACTTTATACCTTGTGACATCACAAGTTTGAGACTTACTTCTCTGGTTTCTGACTTTGAGAGAGAGTAGCTCAAGTTCACAAATATTGATTGAACTTTCCTCAGCCATGGAAAAAACCTATTGGAATTCTTAATTTAGGTGGTGTTCCCCTTTAACACCTCCACGGGGGAGGCATCTTGAGCGGATGCTGCTCATGTTCTTTTTGAAACTCACACACAAATTCACTGTCTTCATAGCAGCAGAGTTCCCTTTTTGTCATCTTCATCCACTCAGGTTCAAGAGACCTCAGTCATGGTGTCAGGTTGGAAGGATTCATGTGGTCCAGACTAAAATTTACCAATGATTTCTTTCAGTTCAGTTCAGTACATCTGACTGGTTTCTGTCTTTCTGAGATAGTTGGACTCCTTCACTTGAGGCAGGAAATAGCAACCAACTTGAGGAGAGAGGAAACTGTTGATGTCCAGGCAATTTAATTATCCTTTCAAACACACAAGCACACTAGAGCTGCAACGACTAGTCTATCAACAGAAACAATATTTGCCAACTATTTTGAGAATAGATTAATCGCAAAAAGTAATTTTTCATGCAAAAATGACAGAAAATGCTGTATTCATTCTCTCAAATATGGAGATTTCCTGCTTCTCTCTGTTTTATATCACATTAAACTCAATGTCTTTGGGTTTTGGACTGAGAAAACAACACATTTAAAGACATAACGTTGGACTTTAAGAAAATGGGATGGGCATTTTTCACTATTTTTTTTTACATTTTATAGACCAAACGATTAATCGATTAATAATCGTCAGATTAATCGAAAATGAAATAGTTGTTAGTTGCAGTTCTACTGCACACCCATGAGATTTACCCGATCACGCACAAACCGATTGCTTTTTCTGTCTACCTGACAAAATGGCCAAACGTGTGCACAAGATGCTTATCGCGAAACAAAAGGAAATTGTGTTTTATTTTGGGCAGCATCGCGCCAACATTCCACCATAGAGACGGAGTCGCCTTCACGCCGCAAGGCTGCATTACTGGGGATCACAGTCTGCTAGATAAGTGTGTTAGATACGCCTGTGAGTGTGTGTGCTGCATGTGTGTCAGAGCTGTACTTGAACATGGGGTGAATGTAGGAACATCACAAGTTGAAAGCATGAGGATAAAACACACACACACACACACACACACACACAAAGATCCTTGCTCCTCCATCGTGTTGCTTCCTGGTGGCAAAAGCAGCATGACAGTGTTTGGTATCGACCCGGGAGAGATGTGTAATCCACTCTACGGGTGTGTGTTCAAGAGTGTGTTGTGTTTTCCTGTGTGTGTTGTGGTTGCTTCCAGAGCGAGTGTGGCATGTAAAGTAATTATTCAGACAATAAAGCCTGCCTCTTTTGTCTTCCGCACTCAGCAGAAGATGTTGTGTGTGTGCGTGCGCCTGTGTTTGTGTGACTTTGTTTGCACACGCACAAGTGTTTTCCATTTTGAGGCTGAAACTCGAGCGCTACTGATGGGCGCCTTGAAAAAATATAAGTATTGATACTGCGATACCTCTGCCTTTTTTGCAAAGTATTGATTTTCAGACGAGAAGGATCAATATTAAATATAAACAATGTATTCTCCCTCCTCAGTGTTTTGCACAAACAATCCAACATTTTCTCCTTCCATTTACTGCTACCACACCATGGCATTATTGCCACTTACTGTCATGAAAGAGATTAGCTGTCTCAGTGCATTTTATGCCTTCCCCTTCCCCGCTTAACCTACATGGCGCTCACTCAATAACTTCTGCAAGAATATGGACTTTTGAGGATGAATGCGACAAACTGCGAGCAGAAGTGTTAACGGTGCCCCTTATTGCCAATGTGAGATGCACTGTAATTAAATGTATTACTCAACTACGCTGTCATAGCAGGAAATGCACAGGTGTAACTAAGAACATAAATTACCTATATGTCATGTAGATGGGCCCTGATGTTGAACATCACTGGTGTATCTTACAGAGACACATGAATGCACACATGAGTCATCATTAATGTCCTTATTAAAAAGGCCTATTTGTTCTGCCACATGGCAACCCGTTCTCACTTCCTACACGTCAAATAATAGGGCTGTGTATTGACAACAATCTGCCGATACGATACGTATCGTGATACAGGAGTTACGATTCAATACATTGCAACATATTGCGATACTGTAAGCAAAGATATATTGTGCATTTTTAAATCTAATTTTAGGAAAACTGTCATAGTATAAAGAACACACCACCATATGCATAAAATCTGAGTAAAAAAAAAGTTAACTTTTTTATGCAATTTGACTGTCAGAGCAACTGATGTAGTATAAAGAGCAAGAAAATCCACGTAGGTTCAAACAAACACAGGATTTTCACACAGGTGACATGTCCCGTGTGAAATCAAGTCAACATTTGTTAGGCCTACGTAACTTACTTGGCCTACTTAACTAACGCCAGTTACTTAACAAACATACAGTACTTATTTCAACCCAATCTTTTCCTAAGCCTAACCGAGTACTTTTGTTGCCTAAGTAAATCTAAATACTAAGTAAACCTACGTTGGCAGTTTATTTTGAAGAGACACCGCATACTTATAATGAGCGGAAACTGTACGTTTCCTTTGATCACGGAAATTTATTTTGAAAAGAAGAGCGGAAAGTGACACGCCGTCACTGACACCAAACAGACGCTAGAGGGGTACCTAGAGCCTCATAGTTTGGAGCGTAGGGGCAGTGACCAAGCTGCCGTATTTGACTAGCTGGGAGGTGTAGTTACTCCACATTTTTAAAATAAATGCAAACTTCCCCTTTATTAGGGATGTCAGGAAATTTTCCCACCAGTTAATAAAAATGTGACAAAACTGGTGTTACCGATCACAGCGGATATTTTACAAGAAAAGATGATGCTCGATATCTGTTGAGCGCTTACTTTGATCTTTAACGTTGCTGTGTGTCTGGCCTCTTCGTCGAGCTTTCACTGCGGGGCAGCAGGTTTCCGCCCGGCGCCGTGCACACCGGCTGTGACCGCTCCGTCCTCCGTACTGTGATTGCCTAATTTTAATGTTATGATTCCCTTATAGTATTGGGTTTAAATCTGAAGAATTGCCAAATAGGCGCTTTTGCTTTTCACTTTAAACACCAAATCCTCCGCCATCGTGTTGTCAGTCAACTCTCTCTCATCCCTTGTGTGAAATATGACGCCTGCTACTCTGTGCTGAGACTCCATGCGGAGCAGACACTTTCACTTTCAGTTTGTAGTTACCGTCGTCCGACTCTGTATTGATAACACGCAGCTGACACGAAAAATTAACTAAATGGGTTTCATTTTTTAATCAAGAAGCAAAACGGCAGTGGGCAAGTAATGTAATCGGTGTGTGCCCGACCACCGTGTAACACCAACTACCGCGGCAAGCCTATACTGTTTATAATAAGTATTGGAATCATTGTTTGCTATACCTTCCTTGGTAATAAAAGTTGTGGTATGAGCTATGTACACATCTTTGCATATGTGAAAGAAAGCTTTTAAAGAATGAGGAATACAAAGTCTTTATTTTATTTCATTATTTCCCATTGAGACAGTAATATTTAGCCACGACCACAAGGGAATTGATTGTTCATAATGTGTGCTTTTATTCTTTCTCTTATTTCCATGGTGTTATTTAAAACTGAAGTCTGGTTTAATGCTACCTTATTGCAATGTGATAAGGACTGTAAATCTAAGTTTCAGACTGTGTTAAGCCTCTACTTACAATTATATAAGATTTATTTGCAGGCCATGCTATAGACTACTTCACTCTGCAATTATTTAAACACAGAAACTCTAATGGATGTAATGTAATTAATGTGTTACTTAACCTTGACTGCATTAGGTTAAAGTTAAAAAAGTCAACACTATTTATTTGGGTTTCTTATGGTTTTAAGCTCTTAAATGGAAAAGATCGTTTGAAGGGAAAGTTCCAGGTTGTTCCACTTAATGCTTTCAGTGGATGCAGAACAAAGCTTAGTGAATCTGAAGTATTTGTGAGGAAGAAGTGTCTGATAATGGAGCGTCTCTCTGCCTTCGACCTGGTTATGGAGGTGAAGAGAGAGGAGTTATGGAGACGGATGGAGAAACAGGGAGACAGAGTGTGTAACCTGAAGTAGAAAGCTCTTGATGAGATAGGAGGGGAGAGAGAAATGCATCTTTTTGTCACAAACACAGATTTGTTGCTATTCGGAGATTACTGCTTTCATAGTTTTGTTTTTTTCCCGCAGTGGAAAGAGAAGAGAGAGTGAGAAGGGACAAAGATAAAGAAAATGGGATTTAAATCTGAGGTGGGAGAAAAGGGAAGGAAACAAAAGGGCAGAAGGAGAAGAGCAGTGGAGGGAGGAGAGAAAGGAGAGTTCCTGTGCAACTGTCTTTAGTTGGGCCAACTGGGATGAACTGCCTCCAGGCAACCTGACCTTGGTTATGAGACACTGACACACACACATTTAACCCATGGCACACTCACATACGCACAAATATATTACACCCTTATTGTCTGGCATCGACTCTCCTCCTCTCTCTCTCAGTGCTTTCTGTCTTTTGCTCCTCTCCATCTGTCTTTCCTTCCTCCCTCTCTCCATCTCTGTATCAGTACCATCTCTGTCTTTCACCGGGCAGGGGAGGAGGATGTAGCAGGGCATCAGGAGTCGATAACACTGACCTTTATCTCCTCCGTCCACAGTGTTCATAATGACAGCCTCTTCTTCCTCCTCACCTCCTCACCCTCTCCCTTCTCTCCTTCTCCTGCCCCAGGCTTCCCTCTGCCTAAGCCCAATTAGCCTGTTGCAACTAACGGAAGGATGACTCTGGGTGTGTGTGTGTGTGTGTCTCTGTGTGTGTAACAAGCATGAAATAAGATTTGGCCATCCAGCCGATCAGCTCCAGTCGAGTCTTTGCCTCCCTCAAACAGGAAAAACGGGACAGAGATACACAAAAGGAGAAATGGTTAGAAAGCTGGGATGATCATCAATGTATCGTGACTGTTTGGGCCAGTAGGATGATGAGCAACTATTGATATTAAGAGTCAAAAGTAAACAATACTAGGTCTCTAAGATATTAGAGTAATTCTCAAAGTGCCCTGTCTTTAGGTTCCTATATGGCTCCATTTTCGGTACAATATTCACAATTCTTAAAATGTTAAATGCTCCGTAGTAAGTTTGCTTATCATGGAGCAAAGTCTGCGAGCCGGTTCAGGCAGAACACAACATACACAAAGTATATCCAGTCACTGTGTCATTTGCACCCTGTGCAAGATGGTAAAAGGGTGAAGTGAGGCAAAGAGTGTTACTGTATATTGATATTATAATCGTGGTTGATTGCAATGGATTTCTGAACTTCATATATTCCCCCAAACTGCTCATTCCTGTCATTTTTCATGTTAAATAAGACTTAATTCCTGTTATTTTTCATATTAAATAGGACTAAATTCCTGATATTTTTCATATTAAATTCCTGTTATTTTTCATATTAAATAGGACTAAATTCCTGTTATTTTTCATATTAAATAGGACTAATTCCTGATATTATTCATATTAAATAGGACTAATTCCTAATATTTTTCACATTAAATTCCTGTTATTTTTCATATTAAATAGGACTAAATTCCTGTTATTTTTCATATTAAATATGATTAAATTCCTTTTATTTTTCATATTAAATTCCTGTTATTTTTCATATTAAATAAGATTAATGGTGTCTTCAAATGAAACTTGTGAGCTTGTGTTTACAACATGGGAAGTCGTGTATACAATATGCATGGGATTCCAGTGGTTAAGTCGTGAGAACACCGCTGCTAAGCAACGGCAATATTAACGTTACTGTCGGCGTCTTTAAGCCACAGAGGCTAACAGTTCAGTGGGTAACATAATGCAGTAAATGCAAAGGCATAATGAATATCAACATTTTCCTCAGAGATATTATAAAATTACAAAAAGAAACAATATGCGACTAAAATTACAATATATTCACTTATTATGCACCAAAAAAAATCAACTTCCATGACTTCCGCCATTTCTGACAACGTCAACAAACAAGTCGTAAACTCTGAGCTTTCAGAAACTTTCCACTTACGAGGTCGTGAATACCACAAGAGGGGGGCGTTCATATGGACTCTGCTCGTGAACACGGTAAAAACGACCTCATTTGACGGCACAATAAATGCCTGTTATTTTTCATATTAAATTCCTGTTATTTTTCATATTAAATAAGACTAAATTCCTGTTATTTTTCATATTAAATAGGACTAAATTCCTGTGATTTTTCATATTAAATAAGACTAAATTCCTGTTATTTTAATAACAAAATGAAACAGTAAAAGGCTGATTGGAATATAAATACAGATGGATTTTTTGCCACAGAATATTTGGCTTGTGGAGAATCTCAAGGCAAGCCTGAGTACAAATCACTGTACAGCCGACATGTACAGTTACTGTTACAGAATTCCCCAATCCTGCATACTGTATATTATCCTTGATTGACATTTCTGCAGCTGACTCGCAGATTCTTTTTGAGTGGTGGAGCAAAGTAGGTGTTTTATGACAGCTTTGTGACACCTGACAGATATATTTATTTCTCAGTAGTATACCGTACAATGCAGTAAGTAAGGCTTGAGTAGGGCGGGTTAGAGAAAGGGAAGGCACAGCAGTACAATAAAATGTATCACTACTCCCATTACTGGTCTGCAGCGCTTGCTACCTACATGTACTTTGCGTGGCAGTGCTATGAACGTGCTCTCTGCTGGCCAACTGTCAGAGAGGGAGTTTGTTGTATAGCCATTAGCCTTGCCACACACACGCAGATACACAAACAGAAACACACACAGACTGCTGCAGGGTCACCAGCCACCTCTCAGCTGCAGCGGCCGAGTGATGGAGAGAGAAATGGAGAGAAGGATGTAGAAAAAGAGAGCGGAGAGGAATGGAAGGAAGCGATGTGCTCCACTGGATTCAATATGACTCCAACACTAACCTGCTCCTCTCTGGTGTCCGCTCTGTTCAAGTGGATGTAAAACTCTTATCACACGTCCCCTCAAATCCTTCCTTTGCTAAGTCAACACCGTTTTCTACTATCTTTTCACAATAAAATAATCTATGACATGGTTTTGTAGACTTTCATGACTCCATGTGGCTGTGCAGTTTGCCAGAGGATCTCTGGAACTCAGGACAGAAACCACAGGATTTTCTATTCTTGACTTTTTGGTCAGGAAGGTTTCTTTTTCAAATAAAGGCAGCTCACTTTTGGGGTTGATCTTTGACCTGTTGACAGACACAGCACTCACTGTAGTTTCCTTTGCTTTCCACACCACCCTGGCGTTCAAGTTTTCATCCCACAGCAAGGAGCATCAATTTAAGCTGTGAAAGCTGGAAAAACACAGATATTTCAGATAGATGCTCATACCACAAATTCCATAACTTTCGATCACCATGGGGCCCTAAACTTATCTTAAATCTCAGGGTTATTAGATGCATTAGAATGATTTCAAATAGAGGATTTAAAGAGTAAATACAGTATGTAAAGAAGCTTATCGACACTCACTATTTTGTAATAAAACACCGTTAGTCCCCATGGATCCGCAACTCAGACCTCATTACACTCCCACACACAATAACTGAGTACATACAAGCTCGTCATGTGTGCACTGAGCATATTTACACACACATTTTCACTCCCACACAAACACAGACAGATCCACACAAGCAAAGATCCATATCAGTCCCTGAGTCATCAATATAACCAGTCAAATTAGTCTTTCTCTGATTACCAACACCTATCTAACAGAGTGTTTCAGTGTGAGTACATATTTGTGTGTGTTTTTGTACATTTGGTTAATAACTGGCTCCTGGTTTCAGTCAACATAACTGGTGACTGGTCCAAGTATCTGACAAACTGTCATTTTTGCATCTGCATTTGTCTGTATTTGGGTCTTTTAGTTTAATTTTTTTTTTCTGTTATTGCTAGTAGGTAGTATTAGTTTTATTTATTTAGGACAATGCGTCGTCTCTCCTTTGTCTGTGTGTAATCTTTTGCCATAAGAGGTGCTGTTTGACATCTTTATTGTCTCTGTGCATGTGGACGTGCATTGGTGTAGCTGTAATTAGGGCTGTCGCAATAAGGGGATGGCAAGCAACCGCCACAACCGCTATGTTCACGCCGCAATAGTCTGGCGACCTGTACAGGGTGTAACCCGCCTTCGCCCAATGTCAGCTGGGAACGGCTCCAGCCCCCCCCCGCGACTCTGAATAGGATAAGTGGTTAAAGATAATGGATGGATGGATGGATGGGAGTGCTGCATTTTTACACTTTGCTACAAACGGCAGCAGCTTGACGAGTCGCTGAGCGTCTATTCTGCGCTGAGCGCTGCATGTATGATGTTTTTTTCTGGCCAGAAAGAGTTGAAAAATGTTCAACTTTGGGTAAAACTCCAAAAAGACAAACGGTCACATCCTACATGTAGGCTACAAGTGCTCGACAACAACAACAATGGAGGAGAAATTAATACACATAGACCAGCGGGTTCCCTTCATCCAGAGCAAGTACTCTATCTTGTGCCGACATTTTGATATTCCATATCATAGCAACCAACGCAACCAAAGCGCAGCTGAAAAAAAACGATGCGCCTCATTCTTTGTTCTGCATTTAACAATAAAGAAGTATTTCATTTTTTTTTAAAAGTGTTTGTCATTTAAAAAGCAACAATATACCTAATAATAGCCTAACAGTAAAGCTTATTTATGTAGCACTAAAATCAGGATAAATTAAAGTAATCTGCAAAAAAAAAAGTTGCAATAATACCGCATATCGCATATTTGAGCCAATCGTTATCACCACAGGGGGAATTCCTTCACCGCGACTGCCCTACCGTTAATTCTGTTTGTGTTCCTACATGTGTGATCGAGTGTGTATCACACTGTATTTTATTTCGAAAGATCCCACCTAATTAGTATCTGTTATTCCAAAGGGAAGGAGCCTTCCCTGCTTTCCTGCTCCGCGCTCTGCTGACCTTTCCCCAGAAAGTTAAACATTCAGTCATGGGACTGCAGTCGGCGAGCGCTCCCTTTTCCACCTCCGTGATGTTTACATTGTCTTTACAGGAGAAGACAGAAAAGGCGAAGAGGGTGAGGGGAGGGGGGAGGAGGAGGAGGAGGAGGAGGAGGAGGAACTCATTAGTGAAAGAGTTTAAGTGGAATGATGAGAAGAAGCTGGAGGGAAGGACAGGATGAGATAAGACAGGATTTAGAGTGGGAGAGAGACCGAGAGAAGGGAAGGAGGGGAGAGAAGTGTCACTTTAAACATTCTTCACTGGGGAGAGATAGGGAATATCATCCAAACCTTAATCCTGGTTTATATTTAGTAGTGAGATTCATGCAGATGAAAACTGTGTCTGTTGCAGCTGTAAAATATGACTCTTTTAATCATTTACACAGTTAGGTTATCAGATTAAAAAAACTAATGCAAGTGAACTCATTTTGTAGTAGTAACTGGAATACAGACACACTTCTATTTTACCAGTAAAAAATAAATGTATTTATGAATTGCAAAAAGGCTCATAAGACATTTAAAAAGAGCAAATACTCTTTTCCTGTGACTTCTGAGATGCCCTATAGCCACTCAGGGATTTTGATTTAATACAGTGTGCAGAAACAATTCAACACAATTTTGCTCATTATCTCTGTTTTAACGGTTTGGTGTCTTTTCAAGCAGAATGTATTTCCACTATCCTCCATATCCTGTTAATTTTCTCCCAGTCATTAGGGCTGTTATCGCCCCTTTTTACAGCATTTATACCTGACAGTTTAATGGAGTTCAAACATGACTGTTATTGCTTGGGATTATTATATTTTCTTTAAAGCAACATCTTGGTTGTCAACCAAACAACCATGAATATTTTAAAAAGCCCCAATGTAGCAGCTTTGTGCTGGAGCGAGGAAAGTTCACCCGAGCTTATTTAAGCGGTGAAAAGTCGGCCATTTTGTTATCTTCCCAGGCCACTTGACTTCCCAGTAAACTTTTGAATGTCGTGCTCTGGGTGCAAATACAGTCGAGAAAGTGACTGAGTCCAAAGATGTCCTGAGCCTGTGTACCTGCTTTTCAGATAACTCCCTCTCTCTCTCTTACCCACACACACACATACACACACACACACACACACACACACACACACACACACACCTGAGTCCCTGGCGAGTCTGCTTCTCAAAGACTTCCTGAAATACGCTGTGATTGTCGTCCCACGGGGCTTTGCAAGCAGAGTGATGTGATTTTCTCAGCTTCCTCCTTGTGCCACTTTAACACGCACGCACGCACATTCTCACACACACAAGCAAACACACGGATGGACGAATAGGATGAAAGCAGCTTCATCATCCTTCTTGCAGTCGAGAGTGTGTGTGTGTGTGTGTGTGTGTGTGTACTGCGCCCTGAGACTCAGAGCTGCAGGCCGTCTCAGTACTGTGGGAATCAATCATGATTCTCATATGTAATTTTGTTTCTGGCATGTTAACTGTGCGCGTCCGTGTGTGCGCGTACGTACATATATCTCTATCTCTATTCGTCCCACTTGCCTCTCCGCTTAGAGTAATATGCATGTAAACACTTTCCCAGTCTACCTATACAAAGACCCTCTTTACCCGTCAGCCATAAGCCAGACACTTGACTTTAATGTTCCATCTGAAACACTCCCACGTCCTCAGAAAACATCATCACGTCTGTGATTTACAGCGATCATATCACTGCGGCTCTACGCCTGGCGGGCTTGTTTGTCAAATGCAGATGTTACTGTCATCAAAATCCCACTTTCTTACACGCACGCTGCCCTGCTGATGCTGCAGCTGCAGCTGCTGCTGTGTGTGTCAGATTTATGCAGGGCGGTGAGCTTTAATGCAGTGATTACTACTCTGTGGGTATACTACCTTATTTTCTCTCTCTCTGTGTGATTGAAAGGTTCGCACCTATTACCGTTATTATGATAACTCAGAATTAATACTTTTGTGTCTATAGTCTTTTAAGTGCAGGGGCAGGTGGGTTGATTTTAAGGATGATGGGTCTTGAAGGGTCAGTTCACCCCAAATTCAAAAATACATATTTTTCCTCTTACCTGTAGTGCTATTTATCAAT
>CAKAKR010060150.1:0-13817 GCA_916700685.1 Adelosebastes latens
CCTTTTGTTATTTGCTTCAGTGCTGTGATTCTGAGTATTCTAAATAAGTAACGTTCATCTTTACCGAGACCAATTGGAGGTTTCCCGAGTATGATATGCCCTGATTTTAAATACAGAGGTTTTTTGAAAATGTCTTCTATAAACTTAAATATTTCTAACCAAAACAGATTTAATACAAACATTAATTTATATATATATATATATATATATATATATATATATATATAGATAGATATAGATAGATAGAGAGAGAGAGAGAGAGAGTAGCCGTTAGGATTTCTGTCCATTTGTGATGTCACAAATATACAATATTTAGACCATTACACAGTTTTAAACGTAAACATTCTAAATGTGTCCCAGTTTATTTCCTGTTGCAGTGTATGTTAATAACATCAGCTGACAGGAAGTAAACATGGAACCAAACTGTTGCCTAGCAACGCAATTCCATTACAATTCCGTTGAAACGCACTAAAACGGAGTGTTTCAGACGGAGGGTAATTACAGGTATATTCAGACAGACAGTACGAGGAAAATAAAGTTGTTTTTTTTAACATTGCAGCATGTAAACCTGTTCTATTAGAAACACAAAATACAAGTATGAACCTGAAAATGAGCATGATATGGGACCTTTAAGACCTTTTAAATTGGATTGTGTGTTTACACGTGTTGCATTATACTCACTAACCAACACATACTTTGGTTAGAAAACAGATATCTCTCATTCCACTTTGTAGAGAGGGACCTGACATCATTATCAGCCTAAGTGTGCTGTGTAAACAAGGATGGACTGAGCAAACAAATCACAAAGCCTTTATTCTCCCTGCTGTTGTTTTACTTCGGAGTGACAAGCTTAGCAACCACTTTGATTTTGCAGTTAATTATTACCAATAGGAGATGCTGTGATATGTCCTTCCAACAAGGTTACATTATATTTTTTTCATTTCTGAATACCCAGCAGAGCCAACCAGAGGCAAAAAGAACCTCCACACTAATTAAAAATGTGAAACCTGTAAGAGTTCCTCTGTTTACGCCCACGACCCAAGGAGGTAATGGGTCCCAGACTGTTAGCAGCATATTCAAACAATCTGTCAACACACTTCAATAAAAGTTGATGGGAAGTTAGATGACGGGCCTGGGAACAAGGGATTCTTTTTTGGCTGGATCAGTTTTTTTTGGAGGATTTCTTAAAATTTGTAACCCTTTTTTGCTAATGAACTAGACACAATCTTGCACATATATCCCATGATTGTCTGTGATTTAGTGAATTTTTTTATGCAAATCCAGATTTAACATTAATAAACATTTCTTATTATTGAGTATTGTGTCGCCTTGGTGGACGAATGTGCACTCTGAGTATCGTCAGTTGTTTTTTTGTCAATTTTATATATATTTATAAATTTTATATGTTTGTTATAATACCTTCCAGAAGAAGTATAAAGCTGTGAACATTTTGTATAGCAAAAATCTAGCTGTGTCATTGTTTGTTTTTCTCTCTCTCTTTCTTTTCTTTTTTATTTACTTCCTCCATGTGGGAAAAAAAATGGCAGTACTTTAGTGAACATAGTACATGCAATGCTAAACAACCAAATCACGTCAGGTCAGGTTAATGTATGTCACTGACCTTCATTAACCTGTGAACGCAAACAGGAATTTGTGTTCGGACCTTTTTAAAAATCTGGAATTTGCAGTTCATTTCTCGTTCACTTTTGACTCAGTTCACAATATCAATAATATAGCGACATGGCGTTTGCATGCAATATTTAATGATATCCTGAAGCAGAGGATGGCGTCATTTAATAGGCCCCTTTCACTGGAGATATTTTTGACATGTCACAGTAGAAAAAAGCAGAGGTGTAAATGGTAAAAATAAATAATGGCTGAGTTCCCTTTAGCCTCGGTTTCCTGTGTCCTGGTATTGTGCATGCTGGCTCACTGTCACACTGGAACGGAGCCATGGTTAATGTTACTACTAACACCTGTGCTTTTCCCACTCTGACAAAGCCAAAATGTCTGCTTTGAATAAGGCCTATAAAGATAGTAATGTGGACATGATGACCAACCGCGTACAAGCGAAAAACTGTCCAATATATTTAGAAAATTTGAAATAACTTTAAAGCTCTAAAATGCAACATTTAAGCTCTTATCGCATTTAATAAGCAGAACTCCACATTATATCCATTCCCGTATCACAAGATTCATTATTACATTCATACATCTCCCAACTCTGCTATGATTTAAAACAGATCTGGTTCCTCCAGTATAATATTTTCAGATTCTACCTCACTGTCTGTATGAGCGTGGATGTGTTGCGGCGGCCTGGTTGTTCATTCACAGTGGTGTAATGATGCAACGCAATGCAATTATCTGAACTGTGATTACCAGTGCAGGTTAGCACCACAGTGTAAAAAAAAGTGCAATTACAACGTCAGCAGCCTGTCTGTGTATATACAGTAGCAGAGAGAGAGAGAGATGTGAAGAAAATATATGTATGTATGTGGTCAGCGTGTGGAGTGTGTGTAGGAGTGAGAGACGGAGGGGGTAGCACTTTTCTCGACACTGAGGGAATTGAAAAGTTGCTCACATCATGCCCACTTCAGGCAAAAGTGTGTGTCAGAAAAAGTGATTAAGGTTGAACATTAGCAGCTTTCCTCACTTGCACCTTAACCTGGAAAAAAAGTAGTTCCTTCCTCGTGTGAGGCAAGATGTGGCCGCAGAGGACTGGTGACGGGTTGTCTCGGGTTGCAGATCAAATCAAATGTGGCTGTACAGGTGGTTGTAGCGAGAGATTCGGTTAGCCTGGTTTTATTTTCAGAGCCAGTTTTGATGATGCGGCCCTGCTGCCTCAGTGTTTTGCCTACCTTCCTGTTGCAGTGTTTACACTTTAGTTAATGTTTACATTCAACATTCTGTTGCCTGCAGTCCCTGCTGTTTGCCAAATGAGATCTTCAGAGTCCCCTCTAGATGTGTAGTAATATATTAATCCATTGTAGAAATGTGTTTTTTTTTATATCCTCTCGACTACACAGGTTGTCTCTTCATTTTAAAGGAGAGCCACTTTCCGCAGCCTCCACTTTTGTCCAGCTATTTGCTTTTTATAGCTTATTTTGAGCACTCTTGCTGTGTTTGGATGGAGCCTGTGGGGGGAAATTGTTGTTTGCTGCTGTCTATGAAAAACAGGGAAAAATTGAAAGTGTTAAAGCAAGTCTGACAACACGTATTTTAGACTAACGTACCTGTGGAAGAGTGTCATCTTCGAATATTCTGTGAATGGTTATGCATCAGTTTGACAGTGATATTTATCAGATCTGTTTTGTTGAACCAGATGCTGATTGTGCTAATTAAAGGTACAGTGTGTAGGATTTGGTGGCATCTAGTGGTGTGGTTGCAGATTGCAACCAAGTGAGTACCCCTTCACTCACTCCTTCCTTTCCAAGACCGCGGTAACGTGAGACGCAGAGTGCAAAACCGTGGTAACGCCGTTCGCCTTGCTCAGAGGCCATCCTTACCGTAATAACACTACTTTAGGAGCAACGGAAGTCAGACGGCAGTTTAACAAGCATGTCGGAGAACTACGGTGGCCTTCAGTTAACGTAATCACGCGAAGGGCAGAGAGCCAATGTTTGGTTTCTCCTTTCTGGGCTACAGTAGAAACATATCGGAGCAACATGGCAGACTCTGTGAAGAGGACAGGTTTATGTGCTATTAAGTTATAAAAAGCACAAATAGAATTAATAAATAAAATTCAGTAAAACACCGTTTGCTTAATTGTTTTAAATGGGTTTTTGTATTTCCTATTTATGTACAGAATATATATACATATATATATATATAGGGATATATATCCCTATGTAGATATGAAGGGCTCATTCTAAGCTAACGAAAACACTATAATTCTTAGTTTCAGGTGATTATATACTAATGAAAACATAGTTCTGAATATTATATTCCATTTCAGCTAATAGATCCCCCGAAATCGTACACACTGGTCCTTTAATGCACCGAACGCCTGTTTCACTTCACACGAAAATTTATGTCTTTATAAAATAAAAGTCTGTTAATGGCAAAATCAAACAAACACACTGAAAAATATAATAAAATGAAAAAAACAAAAAGATTTTCGTCAACCTAGAGATGATATAACAAGCCATTGTTTTCCCACAGTTGGATTTTTTTGTATCAAGGCTGGTGGAAATGTGTCCCCAGTCCAAAAATGCTCCATTTCTCTCCTCTCATCCATCATTCAATTAGAGAGGCAGGAGTAGTGTCAGATGATGTAGGGTGTGTACGCAGCAGCAGCATCAACAAGAGCCCCATTGACAGCGAGACAACTGCATCACCGTCAGCATCAATCCATCAGCTCTTTGTTTGCAGCCTTTCCACATTGCAGCATCTGAAATCTGATGTCACCGTTGTCTCTGTCCACGCAGGAAGCGGGGCTGACCAACGGTACGCCGGTCGAGACGTCGAGTCCCGCCTCCACGTCCTCGCTATTCAACAGGCTGCAGCTGGACGACGACCTGGAAGCAGATGTGCGGGACCCCTACGCAGACGCCGCAGAAACCCGTGACCTTTTTGTCACAGTCGACGACCCAAAGAAGCACGTGTCCACCATGGAGACCTACATCACCTACAGAGTCTCCACCAAGGTCTGCTATTGGCTGGTGTCATGGTAACACTAGTCTACCTGATTTACTTTTAGGGGCTGTGTTAAACTTCTATCTAATGGGGTCATAGTAGTTGTTCACCATGCTTTAGCTCACCTACCAATCATTTATACTTAATGTCATGTTTTGTTGCGTTTCATTATTGTTTTAAAAAACTCTCCTTGATGGTGTGTTCAAGGCAAGTTTGATATCGAAGTGCTATTAGCTGGCTGATGAACAGTAACTTTATAAAGTTTTCATATTATATGTTCCTCATCATCATGTCTGCTTGTACTCCGTCAGCTTCTCAGCAGCGGACTGATTCTTAAAAACCCAGGCAGTAGTTGTAAAATGCTGTGCTATAATGTTAAAGGGATAGTTTGGGTGGTTTGAAGGGGGGTTTTATGTGGTACTTATCCATAGTCAGTGTATAACCTACAGTAGATGGCAGTCGGTACACCCCCAGTTTGGAGAAACAGAACCAAAGCAATGTACTGCTGTGGACGGGGCTTATTTTAGCCACCTAAAAGAATCAATATCAGTTAAAGTGTAAGCTATAATTAGAATATTTTCACCTGTTTACCTTGCCGTCAGACAGCCCTTTCAAACAGGGGAACTGAAGCCGTTGTATCCATCTATGCTCTCACCAAAGCCACCAGACTCCATTGGAAAAAAAAAACTGTAATTTTACAGAACACGGGGGTTGCTGGTTTGTTTGTACTATTGTGTGACTTGGAAAACCTGAACCACCCAAAGTCACACAATAACTCAAACAAACTAACCGATTGATTCAGCAGTAGACCAGCAACTCCTGTGTTCTGCAAGGTAAAATTACATTTTTTTTGGTGAGAGCATAGATAACGGCTTCAGTTTCCGTTGGAATAAACAGACTGTATAGCTGTCTGAAGGCAAGGTAAATAGGTGGAAATATTCTAAATATAGTGTACACTTAAACTGATACTGATATTGAAACTTATTTTAGCCATCTAAAAGAATCAATATCACTTAAAGGTACACTATAATTAGAATATTTTGCATGTACCCCGTCCACGGCAGTACATTGCACGTTCCGTGTGATAACTCCTGTCTGCTTCTCCAAACTGGGGGCGTGCCGACATGACCGTCTTCTACTATAGGTAATACACTGACTATGGATAAGTACCTCATACAACCCCACTTCAAAACACGAAAACTATCCGTTCATGCGGGCTGCAGATTCTCTACAATGGGGAAGCTGTTCAGTCCTTGTCTGGCCAGTTCTACACAATGCTAACGTGCTACCTACAGGAATGGAAAGTAATAGCAGAGGCAGCAGTTTCAAACTACAGATATGCCAATATTGCACACCTTGGGGTGATGGAACAGACAGGACTCTAGTTAGGAAATCACTTCCCTCAGCCTCCCCATAAAAGATTTATATTCCAGAGGGTAGATGTATTCAGTAACGTATGTTTACAAGTTGGATCCTCTGTTCAAATCGTTCACATCTGTCTGCCAGCAAACAGAGCAGCACATCTCGGCGCCACCACTCGGCCTGACAGAACCTAATTTGCTCTGACCTTCAGCAGGGAATCGTAGCTTTTGGAGGCCTTTCCATCGTGTAATGAAAGAAACGTATTCAGAGGGAGACACTGCCAGGAGCCGTCGGGTGGCGTCATGACGACAGTTGCTATGTGCACTATGGTGCTTAGGCTCAGAGGCCGTAGACAAATATCACAGCCCACTATGAACACAAAGTGTTAATTGAGAGCATGTGGGGGCTGTCTTTTTAACACTATATTGTGAGAAAGAGAGAGAGAGAGAGCGTGTGTTTGTGTGCGCACTGTCGGCTGTATTTCATGGTCAATAAGCATGTACAGTAATCCTAAATGGGCTGAGATGTAGGTTGTGTGCTAATGTACTACTGTCTTTTAAAAGGTAATTTATATACTGTATCCTCCCAGGTAACACAGCAAATGTGTGTGTTTTTTCTTCAGACATCACGGGTAGAGTTTGACCTACCAGAGTACTGTGTGCGGCGGCGCTACCAGGACTTTGACTGGCTGAGGATCAAGTTGGAGGACAGCCAGCCGACCCACCTCATCCCTGTAGGTCACATGAGCCATAACGCGGCCTACCGTCCTGCTTTCCATTGAGAGAAACGCTTAATTTACAGTCTCTGCTTCAATCTCTCTCCATCTCTAGCCGTTGCCAGAGAAGTTCGTGATGAAGGGCGTGGTCGATCGTTTTTCGGAGGAGTTTGTGGAGACGAGGATGAAGGCTCTGGACAAGTTCCTGAAGCGAGTCGCCGACCACCCCGTCCTCTCCTTCAACCCACATCTAAACGCTTTCCTAACTGCCAAGGTGAGACAACACGAGGGTGGGAAGTTCACTATTTGATTTGTAGGGACAAGAAAAGAACTACTGATTTCTCACCATGGTTAACACACCAACAAATTCAGGTCAGCCAGTTCAGGTCAGCCAGTCCGTGATTTTTCCTGTCACATGCTTTTATGTAATTCATTTTATACAGCAGCACCTTGTCATATTGTGTGTTATTATGCACATAAAAAAAACAACTTAATCTCAGCAGTGATCTTTCAGTAAACAGAGCCTCTGCTTCCTTGTGCGTGTGTGTGTGTTTTATCCAGATCTGCCATCAGTCACAAATTTTGTCTCTAAGTAGCTGAGACACAAGACAAGACTTTATTGATCCCTGTGGGGAAATGAGGTTGTTGCAGCAGTAAGATAATTGGGCTCAGACAAAGAAAGTGGAGCATAAGCACACTAGAACAATATGAAAACCTACAATGTAAAATGCGTGATAAAACACTAAAGGTAATAAAACAAAAAAAGTAGCTGTGGGCTTCTTTTAAACATGCGTGTGACCATTTCAGCACGTTACAGGAAAAGAATGGATTATTAACATCTGTGGATTAGATTATTACTTATGATTGAATGTTTAATCATGGATCACAAAACATGAATATAAATTAGGTAATATTTGTGTTTAAGTTGCACAAGGTACATGAAAGAACTGTTTATTCACGAGTTTTATTGCTACGTTAACACATTTGTTGCTTCACGCCTAAGTAATGTATGTGTCTGCAGGACCTGAACAAGCGCCAGGGTCTGGCCCTGCTGACCAAGGTGGGCGAGTCCGTGAAGCACGTGGCCGGAGGCTACAAGCTGCGGGCGCGGCCGGCCGAGTTCTGCGCCATGGGAGAATACCTGGACACCTTCAACCAGAAACTGGGAACCATCGACCGCATCGCTCAGAGGATCCTCAAAGAGCAGTCAGGTATCAGACCAATGATGATGAAATAACCTGTATCACCTGGAGGTTGATGAATCTTCTTCCTTTCGTTGGGGTTACGCTTGTTAGCATAGAGACCAATGGTAAACAAGAGGAGAGAGAGGGTTAGAATATGAAACAAGTTCCAATAAAACTGAGTCATCCTTTAAATTTTACTAGTGCGGTGCCCTTTCGTAGCGCGTGCCTGTCCGGAACGGGTCGATTGCTTGGCCCCCAGAAGTGCTGCTTGCAGCGTTAACAAGGACGACGGTATGGCTGTTTGTACCCACAAAGTGTGAAGCTGATTGTATGAATTTGCGAAGGGCAGTCATATATACACAGAGAAACAGACGGACAGACAGAGATTCCTTCCTTTATAGTTAGATGATGCTGCTACAGCGCCACCTATTGGCCAAATAAACACCAAATTTACCATGGTCACTCAGACATGTGATCACACATTTGCCGCTTTGGTTCAGAGATGTTCTGTACCAAATTGTGTGACGATTGCTTATAATTTGTCTGAGGAGTAGCAAAAAATTAGATTTGGACACAATATAGACTCAAATGGGCGTGTTTCTGAGCGTTCATAAATTACAGGCCAAAACGTAAAGTTCATTGTTATAGCGCCTACCATCTGGTAAAATTGCGTCACATTCGGCACTGAACTCCCTTGGGACCCCGGCAATACACCCGCCAAGTGTGACGTAGATCGGATTAACGATTCTTGATATTCAAGGACAGACGGAAAGACAGACAGACAGGCAGGTTCCTTGCTTTAGTTAGATAGATAGAGGACCCAGCAGGCTTGCAAATAGTTATAAACCAGTTTATTGATTGATTATAATTTGGCAATAAAGAGAAGGATTGATAAAATACTTAACAAATGAGAAAATGATTCTATTAAAATAGTACTAAAAAGGGTTTATAAACGAGCAACGTAAAGCAATCAATAAATGGATCAATTAAAACTAGAACAAAACTTTGATCTTCCATTTACCAATTCTATTATCACTTACACAGAGCCTTATTGTGGCTAAACTTTACATACTGTATAAGCTCTAACGAGCGCTTTCTGGCTAGAGAGCTGAAGCCGCTTCTTCACAGTTAAAACAGGTATTTTAGGAAGCAACATTTTGAAACTGTGGTGTGTGCTGCTTGCAACACGGCCGCAAGTAGTGCCCCTTATACCTTACTTCTTCTCTCAGTAGACCTACTTACTGGCAGCTATTTATGTACTAAGTTACATTGTGCTTGTGGTTAGCTTCTGTCATGCAACTGTGCATTCTTTAGCCGGGTGGCTGACACTAGCTTGTGTGAATTTATCTGCAGTATTGATTCAGCGCTGTAGTTGTTTGGTCGGGGGTAAAACCCACAGACCTTTGGCCTAGAAGGGTGCACGGTTGATAAGTGCAGGCCTAACTCATGCATGACAAGTGATCCTGTAAATACCTGACATCTGCCGTGCGAAATGCTCGTCGTCACCATCTGCTCGGTGGCCTAAAAATCTGCAGAGCCAACGAAACGTCCTTGTTTCCATACTGGAGGAGATAAGATGGAAAACTCAGGGAACTGTAGATAACGAAGGCCTACGAGCTGACACGGAGTGTGAAATACGCAAATGCCATGCATGCTTGACTCAGCAGCCCGGCGTTTAGCCATCACCCTCTCTCATGTGTAATTTACAAATATAGATTTTGCAATTGAACGTGCCAGTCTCTCCGTATCGCCTGTGAGGAAAGAGAGGTTTTTCCAGTACAGCAGTGTTACAGAGTATTAGCTGCTCAAATCTAGGCACAGAGTATCCACAGCTCATTAAGAAGTATGAAAAAGGTATCAGAAATTGGATTGTACAAAGTAAAGAATACCATAACTCTTATTTCTTGTTTGCCTGTCTAACCACCTCTTTTTTTTTTTCTTTTCACCCCAACTAGAGTACCTAACAGAGCTGCGTGAGTACGGCACCGTGTACTCCAGCTGGGTTGGGTCGGAGGAGGAGCTGCGGCGCCCCCTGGAGGGCGTGGCCGGCTGCGTGACGACGTGCTGCGGAGCGCTGGAGGACCAGGGCGAGACCATGAGCCAGGACTTCCTGCCCGTACTCAGAGAGTACGTCCTCTACATAGAGTCCATGAAGGTGAGAGGGATGAGGGATGTCGTACAGGACATTTTTTTGTTTTGTTTTGATTTTCTAAGAGAGCTGGATACGGTACAGCGAGTCAGCCTTGTTGTTAATTGGACCGCGGTATTGCAACAACAAAAGAATCCCCTGCGGCCCAATAAGCACAACCCCCATAGACTTTCATTATAAAAAAATATAGAAAATCTTATTTAATTTAATTAATAATAATAAAAAAATCAGAGTAGATCCTTTATCTTGCCACACACTCCATACCACACACTACTTCTATACAGTATGTGCTAATCATCATAGTATACTGTATACAACCCTGATTCCCAAAGAGTTGACACGCTGTGTAAAATGTATAATTTTCTAATCCTTTTTGACATACATTCAATTGAAAACAGTACAAAGACAATATAGTAAATGTTTTAACTTATCAACTTCATTGATTTATGTAAATATGGGCTTATTCTGAATTTGATGCCAGCAACAAGTTTTCAAAAAAGTTGGGACAAGCAAGAATCAAGCAGGAAAGAATTTCGCTTTCAAAACTTCAACAATTAGTGTCCTCGGTAGTGTTGTTAAAAGAAAAGGTGATCAACGAATCAGTTTGAACATTAATTATCTTGTCTTTATTTACTGTTTTCAGTTGAATATATGTCAGAAAGGACTAGAAAATGATCACATTCTGTTTTGTTTACTTTTTACACAGCATCCTGACTTTTGGAATCACGGTCGTACAAAAACAACAACATACTTTTTACTTTATACTAACAGAAAATGACACAAGCGGACAGCGGACGTCAATCAAACTGTGACTTTAGAATGTCACTAACAAATAGACCGTGGCGCAAGATGTTTTTGTTTTTTTGTTTATTTGTTTTCCAAAATCTTTCTGAGCTGTTTCACACATGCACCCACAATTTGTTTAATTTTTTTCCAGCAGTGAGCAGCTCCTCCATTTCCTTTGCCGGAGAAAAGTGTGCATCAACAGCACACTAAGAAATTGCCCAAATTTAGCATGCACGCTCTCTGGTTTGAGTATACAGTACTTAATTTTGCAGTGTGAACATACTACATACTAAGTGTATGTATTATGAATTTGCGACCTAGTTACAGACTTGCTTTCTTTCTGCTGAGTCATCTTGCCCCTGAATAGAGGAAGTGGCATCTGAAATACTATTCACATCCTGCCTTCACCGGGCTCTTGGTTCTCTCTTTGTGTGTAATATTGTTCACATGTTGTCTCTCTCAGAAATATTACAGTATCAGTAAATGTCATCTTTACTAATTGATTACAGAATGTTTTGAGGAAGCGAGACCAGAGCCAGGCGGAGTACGAGGGACGACTAGAAGCAGCCATATTGCGCAAACAGGAGGACAGAACGCCAGTAAGCCTCCTCCTTCCTCTCATCTGAGTCGGAAGCTCCTTTCACACACGGAGACCTTAAAACTGCTGTGTTCACTGTTGCCATTTCCGGGAGTGTCTGTAGTTTACCAAAGTTCACTTCTCGGTATTACTCTCTGTGATGATTTTACAGACCAACAATGAGTTAAACTGGAAAATGGAAATAAGGGTGAATAATCTCTTCATAATAAAGCCAATCTTTTTTTGTCCATACGCTATACAAACTCCACAAAGAAAGATTCTCAGGATTTAAGAGGGAGTATTGGTAAAAGTCTTCTGCCATTTCGTCTCTAATACAACCTTCCCGTCCAAAACTCCCGCACCACCCGGACCCCTGCAACCTGTAGTCTTGTATCATGAGTACCCTGAGCTCCCCTGTAGCTGTAGTTTTCTCTTGTCTCACCGTAGATGCCAGTGGAGGTAGAGAAATGCCAGGACAAAGTGGAGTGTTTCAACGCTGACCTGAAGGCGGACTGGGAGCGCTGGCAGAGCAACAAGAGACAAGACTTCAAGCAGCTTCTCACCGGCATGGCCGACAAAAACATCAACCACTATGAAAAGGTACGCAGGCTGCTGTAAAGCACTATGGTATGACTTTAAAACACTGAACTTTAAATCTCTGAGGGAGGATTGAATTGTCTTGTAATCATTGAGCAAAACATTTTTATAGTTAGTACAGAAACAGAAAGTATTATCTATATCACAGCCATTTCTGACGGGGAACTTAAGCCGTTATATATCGCGGTCCTCAAGACCAGACCAGACTTCATTCACAAAAATGTAATTTTACCTCGCAGAACGCGGGAGTACCCACTTCAAAAAATAACTAAAAAACTAACCCTTTCAGTGAGTGGGTGTTTCCATTTGAAAAAAAGGAACATATCACAGATGGACCCACCTTTTAAAGAGTATAGTACTGATACCAAGCCTGAGCCATCGTGAATCGGTTAACTTTATTTCAAACCTAATCGTAAACACGTAGTAATAAGTCAATAGTGTTAAATAAATCTAGTGCAGGGGTCTCCATTAGCTCGCTACCCGTTTCTGAGTGGCTTGCTAAAGGTTCAAAGAATATGTACATACATTTGATAACACAAAGTCACTTTGTAAACCTTTTAAACTTACTATCCAATCAAATTCACAGACATCCCGCCCCCATCTGACACAAAATGATTATTTGCCAATCGGCTGTCAATTAAACGATTACGCTGTTTTCAAGTTTGGTTACCTCAGCGACGCTGTAACATAAGGCGATGTTAGCAGACTTAGCAAGCGAGCACCAGATTTGACAATGACCACAGAAAATAGTCAATAAAAGGCAAGAAATATACAATTTTCATAAGGATAATATGGAGTTTTTTTCTTTCACGAATGTCAATGAAAAATGTGTGTGTCTCGTGTGTCAGTTGGTAAAAGATGTAACGCCGAGCGCCACTTTACCAAAGTCCACAGCAACTTTTCATGGGACTTTCTGGCTTGTAGCAGTCTTCGAACAGTGAAGGTAAAACAGCTGAAAACAACACTTAAAAGACAGCAGTCTCTGTTTACCAAAATGACGAAGAAGGCCAACGCAGCAACAGAGGCTTCATTTAGTGTCTCGCATCCTAATGAAACACAAAAAAGCCCTGCTGCGCCTATGGCAGGCATCGTAAGAGAGGCGATGACTGCGGTGGCTGAAACGTTGTTAAAGGACCATAAAAGTAAGACAGAAATGATGTCTGCTATTGGCGATGCACAAATCGGTGCTATGAGTGGCTCACGGCTATTTTCATTTCGTCAAATTAGCTCTCATAGGTAAAAAAGGTTGGATATCCCTGATCCAGTTTGTTTAGTAAACTGAGCTAGCTGAGCTGAAAAGAGCTGTCAGTTGTTGACCTTTACTCATCTGGGTTAGATTCACTGAACATGAAGGCTCTTTAGCAGAAATGTCACACATTCACACCTGGAAGTTGCCCAGTACAACCACAGTCTTGATCTACTGAAGCAATACACAGTTAATTTTTTTGCTCAAGGGCAGCTAGATGTCATAACACTGCGCATTGAACTTTGACCCTCTTGCTCATATAGAGTGCCCCAGGACTGACGTATTTTTGTATGCCAACCAGGAAGTTAGCACCGCCCTGGGTTCCCTCGACACAAAGCCAATGGGATTTTTCTATTAGAAAAATAAAGGCATGTTGACGTTTAGTAGTCTCATTTAGCCACTTGTTAGCAACCGCCTTTTTTTTTAGACACATAAAGGCTTTAAAATTCACGAGTGGGGTATTTATTGATGTATTTTGTGTCGTAGAACAAAACGTTAAAATCTCTTCAGCTTGTGTTAACCACAGACCTTATTTCAGGCATCTGACTAAAAAAACCATTCAAAAA
>CAKAKR010060150.1:14056-33643 GCA_916700685.1 Adelosebastes latens
GCAGCAACAGAGGCTTCATTTAGTGTCTCGCATCCTAATGAAACACAAAAAAGCCCTGCTGCGCCTATGGCAGGGATCGTAAGAGAAGCGATGACTGCGGTGGCTGAAACGTTGTTAAAGGACCATAAAAGTAAGACAGAAATGATGTCTGCTATTGGCAATGCACAAATCGGTGCTATGAGTGGCTCACGGCTATTTTCATTTTGTCAAATTAGCTCTCATAGGAAAAAAATGTTGGATATCCCTGATCCAGTGTGTTTAGTAAACTGAGCTAGCTGAGCTGAAAAGAGCTGTCAGTTGTTGACCTTTACTCATCCGGGTTAGATTCACTGAACATTAAGGCTCTTTAGCAGAAATGTCACACATTCACACCTGGAAGTTGCCCAGTACAAACACAGTCTTGATCTACTGAAGCAATACAGTTAAATTAATAAAACCAGGCTACATTCCAAATCGCATACTTTTTTCTTTTTACTTTTAGTATGTACTGCAGCTGCCCTTACAACGTACGTACTGTTGCATGCAGTATGCATACAGCTGGGTCATACTACTTTGTCATAACATTGCGCCTTGAACTTTGACCCTCTTGCTCATATAGAGTGCTCCAGGACTGACGTATTTTTGTAGGCCAACCAGTATGTTAGCACTGCCCTGGGTTCCAGCAACATTATCTCTTCAGCTTGTGTTTACCGCAGACCTTATTTCAGGCATCTAACTAAGAAACCCATTCAAAAAACCCATTGACTTCCAGACGAGGGAACCGGAAGTGCTAAAATACTAACTAATTTCCGCGTTAGCATTTTAGGATTGTGGGTCAGAATAGCCAGAAAAGCATGCTGACCACACTACAGTATGTGTTTGGAATGCACATTTATCTCCCAGTCCGAACGGGATTGAACTAGCGACCTTGAAACACCTTGAAAAAACAGATAAATATTGTATTTACACAAAGCTGCCACAGGTTAAATATGTCTCTTGTTTCACTGCATCTCCATCTGTCTCTCCCTCTTTCCCTTCCACCTCATTTTTTCCCTCCGTCGACCGTCTCCATCCGTCTCCACCCTCTGCAGTGCCAGGCAGCGTGGGAGTCACTCATAACTCTCCTCCAGGACAAACAGACTGAGGACAAAACAAGCGAGACGAACTGAAACCTCTCTGCCCCCTATCTATCTATCTATCTCTCTCTCTCTCTCTCTGTATAACACTCTCTCATGCCAAGGAAAAGGACCAACCGGGCAGCAGATTTGAACTGCTGGACTTTGCCCCCATTCTCCTGTGAGATGATTGTACGGAGGGGAGTCGTCTCTCTCAGAGATTTGACCTGCGAAAGGAGGTAACGACCGGTACATTCAAGGACAGCTGGGAAAAAGGAGAGACATACTATGTACAGACATTTTCCTCTGTTCTTTTTTGTCGTTGTTCTTATTGACTTTTTCTACTTCATATTTCCAATTAACAGTCGGTTGCCAATGCTACTTGTGTTTATTTAACCGCGGTCTCAGAGAGGCATGTTTTCTGTCTGTTCTCTCCATGTTCACATTGAGCCAGATGTGAAGGATAACTCTTCAGCCCTGCAGATAAAATCCTGATATGTTGCGTGGGCATGAAGTATGAAGTACGTAGAAGTATTCAGAGCTTCCCCAAGATTTTTTTTTTTCTTGTCAGGTTGTAAAAGCCTCTGAAAATATAACACTGAAACAAGACTCAAGAAATTCTCTCTCATCGTATTGGCTGTAAATCCAACATCTTATATTTAATTTAAAGAACCATACCTACATTGTTATTATAAAAAATCAACTTGCAGAGGCTTGAAAGTAGCTGTGGCATCAGAGCTTCACGTGTTCAACCGGAAGTAACGCACGGACGGAGAAAAAGCAGGAGGTGTAGCGACAGATGTCAAAATGAGACGTCAGTAAGGCCCTGTTCAGACCTGGCATTAACATGCGCACTGAGTGATCCGATCACAAGTGGACAGCTCTAACTACGTCTGTTCAAACCTGGTATTGGAACGCGTCTCCACATGCGTCCTGAGTGACCACTTGTGATCGGATCTCACTTCCCGTCTCTATATGCAAAACGCATGGCTAATACAGCAGACGTTGTGACGTAATATTACAGGAATATCAGTAGTAATATCCTACATATTCTTGAATTTGGGTACATTTTATTAGAGTCAAATTATAGGTTATTGTACCAGCGGTCCTTGGAGACCTCCGTACCGCCGGCACCTGCTGCCTTTACCAGGCAACAGCCGGGTACAGAGCTTCAGGGAGCTGGGGATGAGAGAGAGAGGGAGCGGGCGGTCGGTCGGGTGTCAGCTCTGTGCAGAGCACCAGAATAAAAACACTGACACATCTCCGACAGTATGATAATAATGCACTTCCTGTGCTTAGTCTGATAATCTGTAGATTATGTAGCCTATAGATACAATATATTTTAATAAAATACAGTTGCACCGACCGAATACAGTAGAGCACAAAAGCCGTTTCCATGCCGCGAGGCATTCATGAGGAGCGCAGAGACCCAGGACACATTCATGTACACACTGCTAAAAGCCACCTCCAAATGTGGTCTGAGCGATCAGATCTCAATGCGTCCTCAATGCGTCTTGAGTGCGTTCACACCTGTACTTAGAGCTGTCCACTTGTGATCCGATCACTCAGGACGCATGTTAATACCAGGTCTGAACAGGGCCTAAAAGCCACTGATCGTTCTTCAAAATATGTATTTTTGATCCACATTCTTACAGATATGTAAACATGAAGCAAAGCCGCATTTAACAATGATGACACAAGTGTTGAGCTTTATCAGGGAAGTGATTTTTTTTGGAGGTCATTTTGTGGTTTTAAGCGTAGATGCACAGCAGATTTGGTCATACGTTTGTGTTCTCAGTGCAGTGTGGCAGCACCACCTGGTGGTTGAGATGATAATAGTTTTCCTTCTTTTGAAACTGGAGGTGTGCTACTTCTGTTGGTTTCTCTTTATCACGTTTGTCTTTTTTTGTCATTGCCATGTATACCTGCTGTAGGGATTTCACCTTTTCTGCTTCAAGCAAAGGCTTTGACTCAGCTGAGGATGCTAAATGGCACATCAGGCAGGCAGAAAAGCACACAGAGGGAATTGAAGGTGTAATTTATTCTATTTCTCATTTTTTGTAGAACTTTTTAGAGTCAAATGCCATTTTTTTGCAGTAATCTGCCACAGTGACACTCTTGTAGAGAACATATCTGTAAGAAACAAAACAAGTAACAAAAAAAATTGCATTTTGTTTTAAGAAGAGTCTCGAATGCTGGATGTGATCCGAAATAACCTTTAGAAAAGATTTCAGAGTTTAGAGCTAATAGGTGAACTTCTGTTCAGGTTCGGATTCGTGAATTTCTTAAACATGTTGATACCGCTGGCCTTCAGAGGCTTCTGGGAAATCTCTGCCGTGTCATGTAAACACTTGAGGAATTGGATAAACCTGCGCTCAGAGGAGTTTTGTGAAAGCTCTTCAGCTCAGAGCACCCTTTATTTTAAAAGCTATAGTTTGTTCTAATGACACAATAATGTGGATTTCTTTTGCAATTCAGTTCCGTTGAACCGTCTGACTGAGCAGTCTGACAACGTGACCTCTTCTACTCAGCTGTGACTCATGGGAAACATTTTCAGACGCAGTAGCACGTACAACCAACGGCATTTTTGCGTCACACTTGTTTTGGCTCAAAATGTTGCTGATGCCTTAAAGGAGAAATCCGTTCTGAGAGATTCTGTTATACGTCAATGCGTAACCTTTTGCTGAACCCGCTTTATTTTGTGATTTCTGAGGTTTTTGACCACAGAGGAGAGATGCAGCGTGCTGAGAGTTTCCTAATATCCTGGCTAATGTGAATTTCCTCTTTTTTTTTTTTCTCCGTCCTAAGCCGTATTGCTAGCTCATTACACTCAGCATAAATGATGACCAGGGCAGACATCCTCCCAGAACCACATTTACAAAGACTGATTTTAACTTTTGTTCATTTCTTTGCACTAAAAATATGTTAGTTTTCAAAACAAATGTGATAATAATTTCTTTTTGATAAAGAGTTTCTTTAGTGTAATTTCATTTATTTCCGAAATAAGGTGCTGATTTGATTTTCAGTGTGCTCTTAGAGGCTCCTGTGTTTTAGTTTCTTTTAAATGTGCTTTAGTCAGATTGTCTTTGAATGGCCCTTGCCCTGTTTTTATAGGCTGATGTCACATTACTGAACCCGCCCCTCAGTGTAGCCAAACGCGAGTGCTAAGACAGCGATGAGAAGTAACTGGCTGCTTGTAAACTGGTCTTTATAATATTTGTCCTTATTTCTGCTTACTAGCAGAAGTCAGCGAGGTGACACACAAAGACAAGTTTTATTTAGGCATTTTGAATGCAGCCAGTAAGCTGGAGAGACTCTTTTTGAGTCACGGTGGTCCAGTGTCGAGGCAGCCACAGCGGGCAGTACTACGGATGCACTGATGCTAAATTACAGTATTTGTTTCAAAATATTAAAGGAATAGTTTGGGTGTTTTGAAGTGGAGTTTTATGAGGGAGTTATCCATAGTAGGTGTATTAGCTACAGTAGATAATGGTCAGTCTGCCCCCAGCATCGAGAAACAGACAGGAGCACTGGCGCAAAGCAATACAGTGCTGTGGACGAGGCCGAGAGAAAAACTGATATACTGTAAGTGTACCCTTTTTAAGCGTATGTTTTTCTGCCGTCCCCAGCGCTGTATTGCTTTGCTCCGGTGTCGGTACTCCTGTTTCTCTGAGCTGGGGGCACGCCGAACGTCATCTACTGTAAGTAATACATCTACCATGGATAAATACCTCATAAAACCCCACTTCAAAACACCCGAACTATCCCTTTAAAATCCACTACCAAGAGCCAGAGGTGTTCAGAAATGAAAACAAAGCTTCTGTACTGTCTGTTTCTCTCACATAAACTGTAGAAGAAGACCTCAATTTCCCCCAAACTACTGCTTTAACAGAACAGTTCCACTATAATTTATTCGTATTTTCTATATTTTCCATTCTTTTTATGTTAATTGTCACAACTTATATGAACAGGCAAACACAATTGAAGATATTTTAAAAGTGGTTTATCCAAACCTCACAATCTGAGAGCACCCGGTAGAGTTTTTGACCACTAGTAGCACTATGGAGCAGTGTTTTTGTGTTTATATTTCAAAGAAATGCACAAAGTTTATGCTAAGAAATACTGAATGTGAACATAAGTTTGTTTGTTTACAAGAAAACTCCACCAGGCACCTTTAAACCAGACTGTAAAGTTTTAAATTACACCCAAATACATTTGAATATATTGACTCGATGAAGAGCAAAGGAATAGGGAATGTAGAAAATATGATAAAAGGGGACATAAAAAGTGTCTTTGATCCCTCTTTCCTTTTCGTTGTGTATTATTTTCTTGATCAGATCGGTATCTGTTTGTTTACAGCTGTGAATCGCGGCAGTGATTTAAAAAAAAAGAGGCATCAGTGCATCTGTAGACATTCCAGCTTTCTGGTGTAAATGAAGTAACTTGTTTTGGGATCATTCAGACTTCAATTTGAAGTTTCTTTTTGCTCTAATGGCAATATACTGTATATCCAACATACCCCAATGTACAGCTGAATTATATGGTACAGCTGAGTCTATTTTTGTAGAAAAGAAGCAGGTGATCATTGTTGGGTTTCCAATGAGTATGTGAAGATTACAATGACGCATTGTAGACGGGATTTTGGAGATTTGTACCAAAAAATGAGGAACGAAACATTTTATTTTTTATTTTTGATGCTCATTGGAACCCCAACAATAGTTCTCCGATAAATTTACTTCTTCTTACTAATAGCCATTGTAAAATCCCCCATCTTATACTGTGTGCCTGCTGATTTATTTTTGCACTATATATGTAGCTCCAACCCCCCGGCAGATATGTCAAAACAAATTAAACTAAATTAGCTTTCTTTCAGTTGCCAAAAATGACAATTAATAGTCTGATGTCAGCTCGGTTCTGTAATGCTAAGAAAGGCATCGCCTGCAAAGCTGATTCAGGTTAAATATCCAAACAGGGACGATGATGGCTGCCACTGTACAAGCCGGTAAAGAAGGGAGAGTATCAATTATTGTTTTTCTTTCATGTACAAATCCGATGTTTCTAAGCCAAATGTCCCCGTCTTTTCCTCCTGTCTTAGATTCACACATGATGAGAGAGTCTGATTTGAAGCGCAGGATAAAACCCGATCAATCAAACCTGCGTGAAAGGTTAAAAGTCAGACGACTTATGCACGTGTGAATCTAGCTTCAGTCTTTTTTTATTTCCCCAGTGTGTACTGTTTACGTTCAGTCCTTATTGTACATTTGGATGTTAATAACATCTTGTTGTAATTATAAATAAGCTTGTATATTGATGTCGTTTTGATGCAATTTATCTTTACCTCAAATGATTTTTTTGGATATATTGGACCAATAATAAAAAGAGCGAATGCGTTTGATACTTGTCTGCTCAGGTCTGATTTCTTTTTCTTCGTTTTATCGTTCAACCAGGTTGAACTCTGCGAGCAGCGTTCTGCACGGCAACAGTGCTGACAGAGCTAACAGTGTTTACCTGACGGGTAACCGGAGGGCAGGTTTGGAAGAAACAAATTACACTTGTAACAGTAACAAAGTTGTTTATTTTGTATACTTGTACTTCTTTGAGTATTTTTTAAAATCTGTAATTTTACTTTTAAAACTAAAACCAGACTTCTGCACCTCCTCATGGCTCTGTTTTCAGGCTTTACAAAAAATCTAGCCCGGTCAGCTGTCAATCACTCACAAACTCGGATCAAACTAGGCAGCGCTGATCAAATATGAATCAGTATTCTGTTACTGTAATGCCTATTTCTCGCCTGAAATGTTTTCAGAAACATCTTTCAGTGTAGGCTATCTATATCTATCTAGCTATCTATATATATCTCTTTATATCTATATAGAGATATATAGATATATCTATATATCTATAGATATATCTATATCTATATATCTATCCTTTAAAATGCAATTCTAATAATTTCAAAAAATACATTTGAAATGTTCTTAATATTTTTATTGACAGGATTAAAGTGAATTCCATAATACATTGCATACAGTTAATTTTCTTAAAAACAAAATCAAATCAATAACCTCAATAACATACCTGAGGAATGTTTATTAAAAAATATACAAAAATAGACTTTTTCCAAAATGTGCAGTTTTATGGTTCATCACTGCAAATATTTAACATTTTGTTTAAACCCCTTACACCAACATCAACTTTACCCTAGGCTTTCAAAACCTTCATATACACACATTGACAGCAATGAATAAAATACTATACATATATACTGTAAATGTGAATTCATTATTATATCTAACTGTATTTGATAAACATTTCTAAAATTCATATTTTTAAAAAAAAATGCAGATAATTCTGTGCAAAGGCAATATGGCTGTCAATCAAACAAAATCACACAAGCTAAAATTCAAACAATAAGTCAAAATATCAAACGCTGTACATATAAATACAGTAGCATCTTTCAAATAAGTTGAAAGTGTTTACCAAACTTAACTATAAAAAAGCAAGAAAGACAAGTGAACAGAAAGAATATTATAGAATGTGAACAAAACATATAAGGACATAAGAAGTCTGAAATAAAGGAGATCAGAACAGTGGGGAAAAAAATCCTAACACCAATGTCAAATAATTTTTATACAACTTTCCCTTTATCCTGTCAGCCTTTCCTAACCTACAGGTTTACATATCAGTAAATCATCAAAATACTATAAGTATACTAATAGTATTTAGTTACTTTAGTAACTAAAGTACATACATTTTTATTTTAATCTACAAAGCATTTCTATTGAGGAAGACAGTAGGTACGTGAAGACGTCAAATGAATACATTTTTCTGAGTTGTTGCTCAGCTGAATGTTAATTCATTCATTTTTAAAGTGCTGATGTGTCACAAGTACTGGGAATATACAAACTAAAAGCATTAAGTCTGCATATAAATTAATAAACAGCTGGAAGAGTACCAGGTCTGTAAACCATCCACTTAATGAATCTACAATTCAGCAATTGTAGGAGGACACAGTGCAGAGGCCTGTACTACTAAGCGAGTTCAACATACCCAGGGTATCTTTTTGTACGTAAACAATGTGTTGCTTAGATTTATTCTTATAGAATAGAAGATACTTGACAATTTTATTTGAATGACAATTTTAGCCCTATTCTTTCAGCTGCAACATAGGCTAATTCAAAGCAATAAGCAGGTTTACTTTCGTACCTTATAATCACCTACAGCATACATAAAAGTACCGGTAGCAAGTGCATACAGTCTGCGACGGGACTGTAAGCACACAACTCTGACTTGCTGAAACAGCATTCACACAATAATAGTGAGATCTCCTGGGGGTGTGTTGTTGAGGACATGACTTTGATTTGAACAAATGTATCTCTGTCAAAAGTTCAATCATTTAAAACTTTTTGTCAAACCTGTTGTCTGTTCCTCCTATGACATCCAAAGCCTGTGGGAACTGCTCTCTTGCAGTGCAAGTTTTAACATGTTAGGGTTAGAGATGGAGAGATTAGAGCACCGTTCTCCTTTTTGCCCATTTCATGGCTCAGTTTCTGTACGCCTCGTACCAACGCTCACTACCGGCGGTGATGTCGGTGCCATCATTCTTCCACCCGAACCCTCTCGTACGGTCGCCTCTGACGTGATCTGCAGCCGACGATGCTGGGGGGGGGGAGGAGAGAGGAAATATAGATACTGATGAGAAGATGAGGCGGTGTGTGTTTTTTAAGTCAGTTTTTCATTCAAGGTTGTACATCATTCCAACACCAGACATAGACCATGTAGAGACAATAGATAATTTAAAGGGCTGTCAAAGTTAACGCGATAATAATGAAATGTGTTTACGCCACTAATTTCTTTAATGCATTAGTGCAATTGATCTTTCGGAGGTTGTTGCGGGCTCAGTTTTAAAGGTAGAGTGAAATATGAAACGAGAAAACCTAAGGAATCCATTGGTACCAACCATGTCTTATTAGCTTGTTGTGAAGGAGGTTAAATAACACAGACAGATATGGGAGTGGTATCAACCTTCTTTTCTAACTTTTGGCAGGAAAGTCAGTGTGTATTTCCCTCCCCAAAACATGTAAGTAAAAATTAAGTTTATAAAGAAATGGCCAGAATACATGATTAATAATAATAATAACAATAATAATAACAACTAATTGTAAATAGTGTTCTTAAATGTTGATTTTCACCCCGATTTTTTTTTTTGTATTAGACTAATCTCATTTTTACACATTTTACAGCCCTTGTAGGAATAGACCATTTGTTATCACTGCCAGCAGAAGCATATCATCCATATCCTACCTGATGGGTATCATTCCCAGTACTGTAATGATGCTAGCGAGCGTGAAGATGAAGCCTGGGAACCAGTTCAGGGTTCCCTGATAGATCTTAGTAAAGGCAGGGATGTGCGCCAGCCCGGCCAACTTCAGAGACAACTGCAGGGAGGTGAGAATGGTGCCTGATGGGAAGGAGTACAGATAGGTCAATAAGGTTCAGAGGGAACATACATTTTCTTATAAGCCAATCTCACAGATATCTCTTTTAAAAGAGAAAAAATAAAATAAATACATTTTTTTTTTATGTTTTTGACTTACTATACTATGACATTTTATATTTTTTTCTACATACTATACTATGATTTTTTCCAACATACTTTATTATGATTGTTTTTCGGCATACTATTCTATGACTATTTTATGACTTTTTTTTATGACTTTCAACATATTATACTATGACTTTTTTTCGACATACCATATATTATGACCTTTTTTTTTATTTTTTTGCCATTCCATACTATGATTTTTTTTAAATTTTCGACATACTACACTGACTTTTTAAAAAAATTTCGACATATAATACTATGACTTTTAAAAAAAAATTCGACATACTATACTATGACTTTTTTTTTTTTTTCAGTTTGATTTGCGGTGAATTTAATTTCAAGTTCATCTAAAAGCATTACATTGAATTGAACGGAAACATCTCTTTCAGGTAACAAAGTCCTGGTTACTCTGGATAATCCACAGACTTCGCTGTGAACATTTCTTTAGAACTACTTTCTACCAAAGAAATAGTCCCTCTAAAAACACTAAAGGTAAGAGATTTTTTTCTCTCTTTTTTTGTAATTAAGGTGGACTGACCCTTTTAATGATTTAAAACTGTTAGCAGCAGCTTTGAATTGCAACTTCAAGTTGTAAAGCCATACATGTGCTGTCCCAAGTGCCCTCCATATTTCTTACTTTTATAGTGAAATCAATATGTTGAAAGCATTAGTAGCATGTGCATAACTCTGCTGTGTAATTAATTCTTTTCACTGTTCAATTATCTCTACGGTTATTATTAGTCATCTGTTGTGCTTTCACAAACCTACACAGACACACACACAGGTCTGCATACTCACCACATGAGGATGCTGAAACCTGCTGTGAGAGCAGAGATCTGATGGTAGTCATCGGAATGAGAGCAAACAGGTTGAGTGAGCGAGCTGCGGAGAAATGAACACGGATTTATTACAGTGTATATCCATTCGATACCTCCACAATGTCCTTTTGCACACACCACGGCCAGCTACTTTTTTCTCTCTTTGTCTTATCTCACCCACGTCATCTAAACAATCAGTCTTTTGTGTTACTTGCACCTGTGCTATGACAAAATGTGAATGTCTATTTTGTTTCTGTCTACCTCTCCTTCCTTTAAAAGGTGCAGTGTTTAGGATTTGGCGGCCTCTAGCGGTGAGATTGCAACTGAAACTTCTCAAAGTCAGTGTTTGGCGGACTCAGTGAAGAGAACCCGCTCCCCAAATATGAGGGGCTCATTCTAAGGTAAAGAAAACATGATTTTTTTAACCTAACTTACTATGCCTTTTTTCTACATACTATACTATGACTTATTGTAGAGTTTTTTCAACATTCGACATTCGACTATTTTTGATATACTATACTATGATTTTTTAGAAAAGTTTTCAACATATTATACTATGACTTTTACTCAACACACTATACTATGATTTTTTTTAACATAAAATACTGTGACTTTTTTAACATACTATACTATGACTTTTTCTACATACTATGTTTTTTTCCAACATACTTTATTATGACTTTTTTATTTTTTTGACATACTATACTATGACTTTTTGTGGCTTTTTTCGACATACTATATTATGACTTTAAAAAAAAAAAATTGACATACTTTACTATGACTTTTTTTGACATACTATTTTATGATAGCTCAGGAAGTTCAACTTGCCTCAGTAGCTGCTGATATAAGTCTACACTGTAAACATGTAGTCTGCTCTCTGAATGTTTGGTTTGAATCCGCCACCAAGCAGGACAGGAACAGACAACAACTGACAGTTAGAGCTGCAGAGAAAATCATTGGTGCAAGCCTGCCCTCCAGCCTGGATTTATACTCCTCCAGAGTCAGTGGTCACTGGTAACACCACTGCAGATCCATCACGCCCCGGACACAACCTGTTTGAACTTCTCCCCTCTGCTAGGTGCTACAGAAGACTACGCCAAAACAACCAGACACAGTGTCTTCCCGCAGGCCATCACTCTGATGAACACTTAAGTCATACAATGTCAATAACCTTCTAACACCAAAATATTCACGGCTGCCATTATAGATTCGAATTTTACAATTTTGAATGGAAATATTTTTTTAAATGTACATCTCACTGTTAATATAAATTCTACACTTTGCATTTAGAGTAAATAAACATTTTTACATGTACATCCAATCTATGCATATCCATCCTTTCTTTGTACTATTTGTATTTTTTGTAACTTGTAAAACACTTGACTTGTATATACATGTTTTATTTTGTTGTTGTTCATTGGTGCTTTTTATATATATATATATAAAACTATTTTTCACATATACCTTTATTTGTCTACCTTTGGTGTCCTTGTTCCTCGACTGTCATGTCTATTACTGTATAAATACATAGAGAGATGTAAAAAAAAAAAAAGTCAAATTCCTTGTATGTGCACACATACTTTGCTGCTAAAGGTGGTTCTGATTCTTTTTTCAACATACTATACAATGACTTTTTTTCTTAATTTTTTGACGTATTATACTATACACATATACTGTATATACTATAGTATGTCGTAAAAACTTTAAAAAAAAAAGTCATAGTATAGCATGTCGAAAAAAAGGCATAGTATGTCGAAAAAAAAGTCATAGTATAGTATGTTGAAAGAAAAGTCATAGTATAGCATGTTGAAAAAATTTCGTAGTATAATATGTTGAAAGAATAAAAGTCATAGTAGATAGTATTTACTGTAAACCAGCTGAGTGCTGTGCCAGAAATACCCACCCAATTTGCCAAAAAAAGTCATAAAAAATGCATAGTATAATTTGTCGAAAAAAAGTCATAGTATAGTAAGTCGAAAAAATAAATAAGTCATAGTATAGTATGTCGAGAAGAAAGTCATAGTATAAATGTTGAAAAAGTCCTAAATACGTATAGTATAGTATGTCGAAAAAAAATTCATAGTATAGTATGTCGAAAAAAGTCAGAATATCATGTCGAAAAAAATAAAAAAAAGTCATAGTATAGTATGTGGAAAAAAAAGTCATAGTATAGTATGTAAGAAAAAGTCATAGTATAGTATGTCAAAAAAAAGTCAGAATATCATGTCGAAAAAAATAAAAAAAGTCATAGTATAGTATGTCGAAAAAAAAAGTCATAGAACAGTATGGGGTAAAAAATAAAACAAGTCATAGTACCATATGTTGAAAAAAAAAAGTTATAGTATAGTATGTTGAAAAAAAATTTAAGTCATAGTACAGTATGTCGAAAAAATAAAAAAGTCATACCATAGTATGTCGAAAAAAAAGTCATAGTATAGAATGTCAAAAAAAGTCAGAATAGTATGTCGAAATTTTTTTTAAAAAGTCATAGTACAGTATGTCGAAAAAGGCATAATATAGTAAGTCGAAAAAATTAAAAAAGTAACATACTATGATTTATTTTTAACATACTATACTATGACTTTTTATTTTATTTTTTGTCACGACATACTATACTATGATGTTTTACAACATACTATACTTTGACTTTTTTTTCGACATACAAAAACTTTTTAATGATTTTTTCAACAAACTATACTATGTATAGTATGTTGAAAAACAGTCATACTATACTATGTCTGTTTTTGACATAGTATACTACAAATTATTATTATTATTTTTTTTTAAATACTATACTATGACTTTTTGTGACTTCTTTTCGACATATTATACAAGCACTTATTTTTAATGTTTTCGGCATACTGTACTATGACTTTTTTTTGACATACTATCCTGTGACTTTTTTCTTCATACTTTACTATGACTTTTTAAAAAATGTTTCAACATACTATACTATACTATACTATGACTTGTTTTCAATTTACTATACCATGACTTTTTTTGACATACTATCCTATGATTCATTTTTAACATACTATGACTTTTTAAAATTTTCTCGATATATACTATAACTTTTTTTGACACATACTATGACTCTTTTTCAACATACTATACTATGACTTTTTTTCGACATACTATATGATTTTTTTCGGCATACTATACCATGACTTTTGTTATTTTTCACGACATACTATATATACTAAGACTTGTTTTCGACATACAACACTGACATTTTTTTTTTATCGACATACTATACTATGAGTCTTTTTCAACATACTATACTAGGACTTTTAAATTTTTTTTAACATAGTATACTATAACTTTATGACTTTTCGACATACTATACTATGACATTTTTTTTTTAAATACTATACTATGACTTTTTGATACATATTATCCTTGCATTTATTTAATGTTTTTTCGACATACTATACTATGACTTTTTTTTAAAATTTCGACATACTATACTACGACTTTTTTTCAACATACTATGTTATGAAAAATGAGAAAAGAGAGTGTTGAAAAGCTGAACGCCAGTGGAGGAAAACAAATCTACAAGTTCATTATGACATCTATAAAGAGAGACTTTGCATTTATAATTCAGAACTGAGAAATGCAAGGCGGTCCTTCTTCTCTGACATCATCACCAAAAACAACAATAACACACGTGCCCTGTTTGCTACTGTCGACAGGCTAACAAACCTTCCTGTGTCAGTAGCCTCTGAACTTTTATCCACCAGGGCCTGCAATGAATTTGCCACCTTTTTCTCAGAAAAAAAAAATATCACAAAATCAGACAAGCAGTCACTTCCTCCTTATCAGGCACAGGATGTGTGTTGCCCTTGCATCCACTTAAAGCTGGTGCAAATAACATGACACAGTTTTATCCAATAAACCAGACATACCTGGAGGAAATTATACAACATCTAAAATCCTCCTCCTGCTGCCTTGACATTCTGCCAACAGGCTTTTTCAAAAACGTATCAGATTGTATGGTCTCAGAGCTTTTACAGATTGTTAATGCATCTCTTGTTTCAGGAGTCTTCCCACAGGCCCTGAAAACTGCCGTCATCAAACCGCTCCTCAAACAGAACAATCTGGACTCATCAATAGTAAATAATTACAGAACGTTATCAGATCTTCCATTCTTGGCTAAAATAATTGAAAAAATAGTTTTTCAACAATTAAATAGCTTTCTGGCACTAAACAACTCTTTTGATGCCTTCCAGTCAGGTTTTCGACCGCACCACAGCACTGAGACTGCTCTTGGTAAGGTCTTCAATGACATCAGATTGAACACAGACAGTGGTAGAATTTCAGTTTCAGTTTTACTGGATCTCAGTGCCGCATTTGAACGGTTGACCATAACATATGACTAGACCGACTGGCAAACTGGGTGGGTATTTCTGGCACAGCACTCAGCTGGTTTACAGTAAATCCTACCTACTATGACTTTTATTCTTTCGACATACTATACTATGACTTTTTTCGACATACTATACTATGACTTTAGGATATTTTTGACATACTATACTATGACTTTTTTGACACACTTGACTCTACTATGACTTTTACTTTTTTTTGACACGGTATATTATGACTTTTTTGACATTTGATTTGACAGATACTATACTATGACTTGTTTTTATGACATTTTTATGACTTTTATGGCATGCTATACTTTGACTTTTTTATGATATACTATGACATTTTTGGTGACATTTTTCATGACATGCTACTCGTTTGGCTCCTTCTCACTCTAAGTTCCTCATTTTTGTTCCTCTACTTTTATAATTTGTGTTGATAACCTCGATCTGACCTGACATCTAACACAGATTACATTTCTGTAATTCAGTTCCTCAGCTCCGTTCCTTATTCTTGCTGGATCAAAGACTTGTTTTAGTCTGTGGGACAGAGCTGTCTGCCAGCAAAAAAAAATTACTGGGTTTCTGCTTCCAACAGAAGTTTGTCATATTGGAGGAAAAAATGGCTCCATGAGAATCTTTTTTGATACACACATCTAAGCCTCTCACTTTTGCTGGACAAAATGTGCTGAAATGACTACCATATTTATCAATTAATTGCCAATGGTGGTTATCAATTGATTGTTAAAGTCAATTATCAAGCAAAAATACTGATTTCAGCTTCTCAAATTTGGAGAGGTTTGTTTCTTTTCTCTGTTTCATATAACAGCAAATTGACTATCTTTGGGTTTTGGACTGAGAGTCAGACAAAACAACCAAACTGAAGACATCACATCGAGCTCCGAGAAAGTGTGGTGGGCTTCTTTCACTATTTTAATTGACAGATTAATTGATAGTAAAAATAATCGTTACTTGCAGTTCCATTTCTGTCCACTAAATGGTTTTGACCTTAGGATGGATGACAGAGTAACCCAGTTCATTACATTTAAGTTAAGAGCATTTAGCCTGGTGATACAGTACTGTATAATGAGACGAATGTTAAGGAGGAGATGATTTGATGATGTATGTTTCTGTTGTAAATTTTTTAAGTGAAAAAACTTGTCAGGGGGTAAGACATAAAACTGCAGGAAGAAAACATGGCCTGAACTGCAACTTGCATGATTTGTTTTTTGGAAGGGTTATAGTATGTAAATTAGTCATGATCCAACACAAATTGTGCCTCAGTTTTAGATGCTCACCAAGGTAGAACATGGTAGTTGTCGTGACGAAGGACATGAAGAAAATTCCCGAGGCGAACGATACCATGCCGATCAGGATGAGCATCACGTCACTGACGCAGCGACGAAACACCATGACGCCGAGGAAACTGGTGAGGAAAATCATGAAGCCTGCAGCGTTCCCATAACCCACCTGGAGGAAGAGAGAGACAGAGAGGAAGAGAAAGTGAAACAAGTTCAAGGATGTAATTGTACGGCAAACGAGAAAGTGCATCAATGAGAGAAAAAGGAGAGAAATTAAATCAATATACACTATACTGTACATAAAAACACACAATGTATATATGGATCTACCGTATGCAGCTAATTATTTTACAATTCAGGTTTAATAATTTGGCATTGTCCAGTCTATTCAAAATGTGAAAGCAGCAAATGTTTGTATAATTTCAGCTGATTATATTCTATGCTAGTGTCTAATCATTTTATCGGATCAATTTTTAATCAGCAAAAACCCTGTTATTATATTTTTCATGCATCAAAATCCCAAATACAAACATACAAAGACGGCAAAATGTCACCTGAGTGGCGTTCCAGCTGAGTGGCTCTTTCAGCACAAAGACGGCCAGTATTTCTACAGCTCCACCCACCGCAGAGCCGTACAAAATGGCAGCTGCAAACAGCAGAACGATGTTCACCCTGTTTCTCCCAGCAGGAGCCTCTACAGGAACTTCACTGGAGGCATCAGTAAGGAGGGGGGAGTCGTCCTCTGTCTCTTTGCTGGATACGCATTTCACCTTTAATTAAGGCGGACACAAAAAACATTTAACATCTGCATGAGCTGTATGCTGCTCAGCTGTTGTAGTAAAGTGAATAATTAATACAATTTCGGGAGATTAAAAAGCTGAAAATGTGGTTCTGTCAATATGACATTGTTTTTGTTCTAAATTATTTAAAAAACACAGTTTACAAGAGTTAGTTTATTCCGGTGGCTGGCTGTCTGGATCCTTTCTATTTGTGACTCTTCAGTTCCACAGTATATACACAACAGCCTTCATAATAAAGTTTTTGAAATTAGAGGTAGAGTTTAGCTTGATCCACGGAGGTGAACAGCACCTGCGTCATCTATTTCTATTTCTATTTCGGTTGAGTGACAACAGAGAAGAAATTCTCAGACTCTGGCTAGATAGACTAAAATTCCTTCATTTACATTGTGGAATTGCAGTGTATAGCAATCTTTTCCAAACAGGAAACAAAAGAGTAGTCTATCCAAATAATTTGATTATCAAACCTAAATCTGGTCTTTTTTTTTACTACTGGTGCATGCTTTATATACATATAGCTAACATTTAAACAATTATTGCCAGATACCAATATGCTGGCCAATCTATGGTGCAGCGGCCTTAGCTTACAGAGACGCAAATATCATAACACACAGAACAGACAACACAATATATTATTTCACACACACACACTGACCTGCAGCAGGACTATGGAGTGTATGATGCAGAGCAGGTAGAGCAGTGTGCTCACAGTGAGCAGGATGGTTCCATTTCCCAAACTGGAGCTGTACATCAGGAATAGATGACCCGACACCAGGCTGCCCACCAGACCTGCTGTCCCATACAGCAGCTCCACTTTCATCATCACCTGCATGGGACATGGACACACGGTACTTCTTTTAAAAAACTTTTTTATGACTTTTCGACATACTATACTTTGGCTTTTTTCAACAAACTATACTATGACATTTTTTTATTTTTTTTTTTTATAAATACTATGACTTTTCTACAATTTTTTCAACATACTATACTATGACTTGTTTTTGACTTACTATACTATGATTTGTTTTAAACATACTATGATTTTTTAAATTTTCTCGACATATACTATGTTTTTTTTTATACATACTATGACTTTTTTTCAACATACTATACTATGAGGTTTTTTTTGCAACATACTGTACTGACTTTTTTTGGCATACTATACTATGACTGACTTTTTTCGACATACTATACTATGAGTTTTTTTGCAACATACTATACAATGAGGTTTTTTTGCAACATACTGTACTGTATTTTTTTATACATACTATGACTTTTCTTGCTGTTGCTTTTAAAAGTTGACCTCATGGTCTGACTAACTACAACTTTAAGAACATTTATTTTGATGTTTAAGGTAGTTGTTTTTGTATTTGGCAGATAAATTGTTGGGTTTTTTGTGGTATTTTTCTGTTATTCTTGGTAAGGTTTAAGCAAATCAATTATACGCATTTGACAAGGGCCATGAATGACATGCCAGTATTAAGTTATAGCTCTTTTCTGTAACATGAAAATGTGATTAGTGTTGGTTTTGTATGGTTCACCATACCTCCACAGAGTAGGTAATGTGTGGAACTATGAGAGAACAATACAGTATAATGTAGATAGATAGATAGATAGATAGATAGATAGAGTTCTCACTCAACATTTCTTTAGTTTTATATAATATTGCAGTGGTTTTAGGCATTTTAGTTTTTCCCAACATAATTTATGATCAATTATCACACCCTTTCTATTCCAACATCATTTGTCATCATTTTGCAGATTACCAAATATCATGAACTTTGGTCCGGTGCTCCACCCTCTTTAGACGTGGGTATTCTTGACTTAATTCTCATTTTTCAATCTCTGTGTGTTCACACTGCCCTGCAGTCTCATGACCTTTTATGACCTTTTATGGGGATTGGCAGGGTGTTTATTGTTACTTATTATTTCAATTATTTTAATTTGTTTGGTAAGACCAACTGGCACACGTCTTGAACTCTACGAGGACAATGGGATCCATCATTATAAGGTACAAACAATTCTGCAGTTTAAGAACATGCTGTGAAATCTGACACGTTTCTTTTCTTAAGAACAAAATTAAGAACAAATTGCAGAACAACAGGAGCTTGACAAGCTTATGAGATTGATATTAGCAGCAATATGGTTACTTTGCCCATGGACATTGTTTCAATTTCAATTGTTGTTTTCTTTCTCACTTAGATGCTGTGACTAAAAGCAGCCGGGCCATGGAATCAGAAGAGGAAGCCTCAGTAAAAGTGTGGCTCCGCAATGCCGGACAAGGATGGTGGAAGGACCAGAAAGAGCAAACGATAAATGTTTTTTAAAGCAGACAGTCACTGGCGCCCCTGTGACAGAATTGTTGTTTTTTTTAGTGTGTTTATTGTGTTCTAATGTCCTATGTGGTCATTGTTCTGTTATAAAGATTGGTTCTATTCAGTATTCAATCCATAGTCTCAGATTTGTACTCAATATTGAATATCCTAAATGTCTTTTCTTATAAACCGGCTGTAAAAACATTCGAATGAAAGTGTCTCTTGCTTGCAATAATTGTAGTATATAAGTAGCTGATCTACCAGCTGTCAAAAACTAGTCAAGCTGCCTGCTA